>JAIPRL010000225.1:0-34529 GCA_025469235.1 Pemphigus obesinymphae
TTAATATGTTAATATTCAATTTTAGTGTGTATAAGTATACTTTACTTTGAAACGTATACACTGAAAAAATATTGTGAAAACGTCCCTGCTACTATTCCACTTATTGCAAAAATATAAACAAACCATTAACAAATGATGACAAAATCGTTTCTACTTCTAAATTTTTTATGTAAACACAGTTCGAATGGGTAAGTATAATTTCCATTTAAATTAACATTAATCACGAATCATAGAAAAAGTAAATACAACATAGACACAAAATTATGCAATTAGAATAGAATAGGCATAGAATTACCACAATATATGTACTGTATATTAAATACGCCACTTTATCAATATTTGTATCTGTAACTTTTCCCGCGAACAATTCTTATCAAATCCATCTGGTTTTATATTCGACCAGCCGTATAGTAGCAGATTGCTGATAAAGCAATCCGCTTGATTACCTCCCCTCCAGCGGATAGGGCATCTGCTGAAATTAGGAACGATTAAATCCAGCGGCTGACCAATCTGATGAATTTAGGAACACACGGAATATATATATATGTATATATGTATTATATATTCAAAAACTTTATATATAATCCTTAATAAGCCAAAAAATTAAAAATAACTAAAAGCCTAAGTAAACCAAAAGTCCAAACTATCACTGAAAGAAAAACCACAATCATATTAATTAAAATATATGTTAAATTGACAATAACCTTGTTGTATAGAGCCAACAACATTTTAT
Organism: Pemphigus obesinymphae; assembly: GCA_025469235.1. NCBI lineage: Eukaryota > Metazoa > Arthropoda > Insecta > Hemiptera > Aphididae > Pemphigus > Pemphigus obesinymphae. The sequence goes on from JAIPRL010000225.1 coordinate 734, forward strand.
TATTAAATTGAGAATAATATTATCAAAAAATATTATAAACATATTAATAAGAAAAATAAACTAAATTGAAACACATGCACAATGGCTGAATGACGGTTAAAACGTTCGTACAATTATTATCAGCAGACGCTATAGTCACCAATAATATTATATTATCAATATAATATTAACTATTGCAGAAATGATAATAATTATTATAAATGTTTACACGGTAATATTATTCATTTGATAATAATATTATCAACAATGTATAATTTACACTAACAATGTAAGTTGTCAAATTGATAATATATGTTACATTATTTCTACAAAGTACATGATCAACTGAACAAGATATTATGCTATACAACAACTTAAACATTGTTAACCATTGACAATATTACATTGTTAATATTGTAAACGATATTTTTTTCGATGATATATACTCGATTTTGAAAATATTCATTTATTCCATTTTAAGTACCTATATATTATAGGTATAGTTATAAAATATAATGCACTTAAAATTTTTTTCAAATGCACATAATATACCGAAGTTGATGCGATGAAAGTGATTGTTAAATATATATATAGATACACACAATGCTCGAATTGGAGTGGGGGCACAGATGGACGAAGCTCCTCTATTTTATAATAGGTATTTTACAGTATACGAGTTACATAGTTTGAGGGAATGTTCATTTATTGAAAGCGTATTCTCCAATTTGGGCACTGTATATACCAGGTGTTCTCAAACTAAGGGGCGCGCCCCTCTAGAAAGTATGAGGAAAGTTTATAAAAATACCAAAAACAAATAAGTACGTAAAAATACGTTGATAAAAATGTTAATGAATTATTGTGTAATTAAGTTATCTTCAATAATGAATATAACAATATATACAATGAATATTTAATAAAATGTATATATATACCTACTTTGTTTTAAAAGTTTTAATTATAATAATAATATTTTATGTATATAAAAATTAATTAATCAGGATCGGCGGGAAAGGGAGTTTAGAGGCCAAAGGGTCGTAGCAACCCCTCACTAAAGAAATAAATGGAATAAAATCAAGTCCGATGGGCACAAATAAAAGTTGATAAACCTTTTTTTTTAAATTTTTTTTCTTTCTTATATTTACCCGTTTTGGCAAATTATAAATTATTTAGCATAATATATAGTCTTAGAAAAAAAGTTGATAACTTGTTTTTTTTTTTCTGAAGGAAGTATTTCGACACTTTGACACTTCATTGATGATTTTTTTTAGTTATTAACTTTTTATGGAGAAAAAGTCGGCAAATTTACATTGACGACCCCTTGTCCTGGACATATATTATTATATAGGTACTTACTACAATCTTATATAGTGGGATGGGCGTGACCTATAATAGTCTAATACAATATTATAGTATAAAATGGGGCATGTAACTCGAAATTTTGAAAACCCCTGTAGGTACATACACTATATTTTATTGTTTGAAAAATTTTGAATTTTATCGTCGTTTCTGATATATAGTGACCTCCGCGATATAATATATTATTAACATTTAACGGGCGTATATTATATAGTATAAGTACGTCGTATATATAATAACGTTCTCTCCGTGCACAAATCTCACGATGATAATATTATGTATACTTATATACTATACGCGCGTATATCCGAGTGTAATAAAACCGACTTTTACGTTTTATCACATATATATATATATATATATTATATATTATTATATTTTATAATGTCTATCGTAAATACGCCATATAATTAATAAGGCATATAATATATATACCGTTGATTATAAATTACTGGTAATTTGTAATCAACGCGATGGCTACATAGGTACCAGCTATGATACATAATAATATTTTATGATATCGACAGGTTCGAAATGAAACGTACTCGATAACGCGTATACCTATATTGTTCAACGTTATAATAGTAATCAGGTGGGCGACTATAGGATATTAGATGCAAATGAAAAAAAAAAAAAATTGAACTATTCGACAAAACTCGTAGGGTTTTTTTTTTCAATTTTTTTCAATTTTTTTTCTATCTATACGAACATTCGGCAAACATCTGTTTGCATATAGTATAATGTGTGTGTGCGTGTATACGGTCTCCACAACGTACTAATACCGAGTACGTGCGCCAGCGACACACTGTTTACACGTATTTATATTTATATAAATATATACGTTCGTATATAAACACTGAATCCGGTTAATTGGTTTGACCGTGTACGTCGTTATACCGAGCGGTCGCTATAATGACAATGTACATATTATAAATATTATACCGCCTGTCGACAATGACATCCGTGTAATATAATATAATATAATATATAGGTAAAGTACTACCTACTCTTGACACTATATTGTACTATATCCGGCGATCCGGGGGATATACGAGGTGTGCCGTAAAATATTGTTATTTACACGTTTCCCCCTCCCCCCCCCTCGCCGAGTACGCCGGAAGCGGGCTCGCGACACGATAATATAATTGACCCGCGAACTACTACTTAGGTATATTATACACGTATAGAGTGTATAGAGGTACAACGGGCGCAATACGCGGTACCGCCACCGAGTCCCCGCGGACGCGACGCCGCGCGTTCACCACCGTCGGCCGTCCCGCACGTCCGACACCGCTCTTGTCGCGTCGTCTGACCGCCCCTTATCGATTTTCCGAACGGGGCCGCGGCCAAACGTACGGGCGCGCAACGGCGTTCCGATTGCGCCTGGGGGCCCCGTCGTAGTCCCGGCGTTCCGTCCACCGCGGTCGGATCCGCGTTCACGGAGGCGCACATACGACGACGGTCACGCGCGCCTTATCGCCACAACAATAACGCGACAATAATATTATTATATGAATACCGTGTGCCGTCCCGCGACACGACACACGACCGCCAAAACAACCGCCGTCCCGTCAAGTCTTCGGCGCACACACACGCCCCGGCGACGAGCACGTTGTCCCGCGCCGTAACAACAACAACAACAACAACAACAATAATAATAATAATAATAATAATAATAATAATAATAATAATAGCGTGATATCTCCTCGACACGTGGAATTCGCCGTTAGTACGAGTATACCGGTACGTATATGTTATAATGATATAATAATAGATAATAACGTAAAATATTAATATCTCTCTCGCGAAATATACCGATAACAATGCGCACGGTCTGGCCATTTTAGTTTTAAACTTTCGTTTCCCGTGTCTAAACGGACACCTATTTTTATATATTATATAGGTAGTCTAAAAATGGGCACGGCATCGAGAAATATATTAGACTCACTGCGGAGGGTGGGGGACGCTCTTGCGGGGGAAAAAAATAAAATAAAACTCACAATAATAATAATTTGTACCCGTTGAAAACAGATATATTTTTCATAACATTTATAATAATTTAATATGCGAAGACCCGGGTCTCGGGTATAACGTGCAGCAGCTAGTCCTTGTAAATATATTACGAATTATTTTCGAGGAAAAAGGAAAAAATCCACCCGGCGTCTTTAAGGTAGAATAAAATCCGGCCAGAACTTTTTTTAACCCGATAAATAAATTGAGAGGTTCAAAACGAAAACAGCATTTGTCCGAAAATCGAATAAATGAGTTGGCGGTATATTTTTGTAGTGTTCAATATGGTACCCGCAACGCTATGAAATCGCTTCACTGCTGAAGGACACATGTATAGCATTTAAAACGCGTGGAAATATACGCTGGTTCTACAAAAACAACATCTAGTCCAGAAAAGTTTCCAACAAAAACTCTACTTGTCCAGACACGTTTATTATTTAGCGTCATTGTTTTGTTATTGTTTATTATTATTTAATTAAATAACGTCCCGGAGAGCAAAAAGTACAGAAAAGTATGATTAAACTTAAACAATAATTACAAACTAAGTGCTTAAATATAATTACAAATATTATAATATTATATGTAAATCAGTTACATTATATAAAACTAATAATAATTATTTGAAAAAAAAAAAAGAGAAAGAGACAGCTAAACTATAAGAAATAAAAAACAAACATTATAAAGAATATTATTTATACAATTTTTAAATTTAATTAAATAAAAATTTTTGAGTGTAATAAGTTCAGACTATTGAAGTTGAAGTCGTAATTTTTTATAGAGTTACTGGAGGATAACATTTAATTGACTGGTGCATTTTGACTATATAGTTTTGACGGTGTTAATATAATTTGAAAGTAATATGGTTTCTAATAAAATGAGATGGTACATTAAAACTGATTTTGGAAAGTATTATTATTTATAATTCCCTATTATTTTAGGCAATTAATATTATTATTAAATAATTTATGTATAAATTATATATATCATTAAATATACGACGTTTAGCTAAACTATTAAGACCGTGTGCAGTATTATTTTTAGCGGTAGGTGTAATAGTTTTTAGTTCCAAAAATTTTAAGAACTGCTTCTGAATATTTTCAATTTTATTTATCTAAAATTCAGTAGTTGGATTCCAAATAATATGTTTCATGCGTTTGATAATATGATTCTCGTAATATTTAGTTTTTAAAATATTATAAAATAAAAGTTTTTTTCGGCATTATAATATTTTTTTCTCTATGATCAAATCCTCACCAATCAGTTTCCACTAATAAACATCACGTGTCCAGACCTAACCAACTTTTGAGGCTCATATTATCTTTGTGGATTCAACAATATCAACAAAACTTTTTAAATGTAATTTCTTACTGTTTGAATGTTGAATTCTAACCACAATCTATTGCTAAAATTAGTCAATAATATAGAAGACTGACAGTTTTTTACGTTCCTGAAAAATTCGATTTTTGGACAAGTGCTTTTTTGTTTTGAACTCTCAAATTATAATTAAGTCAAATTGTAAATATAGGACAATAGGTACTTAGAATAATGAAATTAATTTAATCTACGAATTTCATATTGATATTTAATTATCCCAACTATTAGTACCTACCTATATACCATTAATTTTATAATATCAATGCTAATACCTTATACATACCTACTACATTATAGATTTCATGATTTCTCAATGGCTTTTAATTTTTTGACTTGTAAGTGCGCGATAATATATGTATGTATATTATGTATAATATCACAGAACATAACCGTGGTAAAATGATTTTTCTGTGATAATATTTATAGTTTAATCGTAATAATCTATTTATTGGTTTATTTATTTAATATCTATTTATATCCGTATTTTAAATTCATTTTTATTCATGTATAGGTACTATATAGACTATAATATAGTATAATATAATAGTGTAGTCCTATTTACAATTTGAACAAATATTTATTAAGTTATAGAAAAAAAATTGAGCGGATTTTGTCCTAGATTCGCTTTTCAAATATACTCATGTATTAATGCCCGGTTTACATGGTCAAACTATTCATCAAATATTTGGCGATTGTCAAATCGCATCGAATATTTACCCAAAAACTTTAATAATGAATGATAATGTGTTAAGAATTTGATTATTAAAAATTTTAAAATGTATAAAAATTGTATTTATTAGGGTAAAATAAATATAGGACGTGCAGTTCTAAAATGTTCTTAGCGCCAGCTCTGTGAAGACCTTAAACCTAAACCTTTATTTTAGGTACTATTATTGATAAATATAATATGCTTTGCGGAGAAAAGGAGGATGATAGTTTTACAATCTAATAAAAATACGAATATTACGGACTAACAAATTTAAAATAATTTTATGTAGTTAGTTCAGGATGTTAATACAATTTGGGCGAATTGTAAAAAAAATTAACACTCAATAAATCTTCACAAAAAAACTATCTATGGATGCAATGGACGGTCCTATATTATAAAATCATTAACGAACTATATAATATATTAACGATATCCATCAATCAAATTCCATCCGATTAGTGTAAGCATTGAATCATATAATATAGCAGAAATAATAATTAATTATCTTGAATTATTATAATGAATACCTATATATTAAGTTAAAATAATTTAAGACACGAAGGGATTAGAAATGTTTTTCTAAAGTATAATTAGTAAATTTCTGAAGGAAATAGAAATTATATAATATACGTTTAAGTATAATGATTTTTTTCATATACAAACAGTTTTAAATCATAGATATGATGAACTTATTATATTACTGTCGTAAAAAATATATATAGGTATCATAAATAATAAATAGGTGTATTTAACTAGATACCGAATATTAATTAATTTAATTATTTAAACTAAATTTTCTATTTATCATAATAATCATATATATATTATAAATATATTCCATTGCAAAAATAAAATATATTATATAGGTATATGTATATTTTTTTACTTTACCTACTTACAAACACAATTTTTATATAAATTACCTATACTTATACATGTGTCTCGTGTTATATTTAATATACTCAAATGTACTAAAATTAATGATAATTAACTTTAATGTCAAACAAAAATAAATACAAAATAAACAATATTAAAAAAAAAATTGAAAACGTATTACGTGATATTGGCTATTGCCTAATATATTATAGACTTCAAAATCAATACTAAAATGTTCCGGTTAAATGTTAATATGTTAAAGATTCATTTTTATTTATTTGTATATAGTATATTATACTTCATATTAATAATGAGAATCTACATATAAATGTGAAACTAGCATTGAGGATGAATTTTTTTTTTTTTATATTTATTTTAGAAAAAATTCTAGATTTTTATTTTTTCATCCATATAAGGTCGAAACAAAAATATTCAAATCTATATTATTTATTACAACAACTCACTTAATACTATACAGGATATTGAGTTATGAGTCTAGAAAAAAATAATATTTGCTAATATATTTTTATTGCATAGGTACGCAATACGCACATTATTCAAATGTAAAACTAGTTTACTATAAATTAGTTATAGGTATAGACAAAAATATTATATATGAACAACTAGGTATAATAAAATTAATTGATTACCTATTTCAAAATGCAAGTTAATATTATTTTGCAAAATTCAAATTGTATATTATCAGTATTTTCTATAATTCTTTGTTATTTCTCGATGTTTTAAAAAAAATTTCTATACATTTTGAAGTACTAGAAAAATTTACAATTATAGGTATCTTTCTAAAATATCGTCCGTGTTCAATTCGCGGTATAAACAAGTGTTACATATACCTACATGCTACATTAGAACAAGCCATCAACTAAAAAACTTGGATATATAATATATACCTATATAAAATAGAAAAAAATAACGACATTATAATTTATAATGCTTACTCTCTTCGCTCGGAATCCAAAATAAAATAAAAATGTAATATAGTCATAATTTATTTTTAAAGGTGAATTCAAATCTTAAAATTTATATTTTCTAATAGGTATACTTTGAATTTGTATGTTCCATAAATAATTTTCTGCAGTTATCTGTAACCTGTAATGATGGCATGATACTAAATTTTTTTAATGAGAATAACCTCTGCAGTTTTTGGCTGCAATGAAAAAAGGCTAAGAATTCTAACTTAATCTGTGGAAATATAGATCGATGTATATTTTATATTGCAAATATTTATTGATTTACTTTATTTTATTTTTATGTTATATCTTAAAATAGTCATTTTCATATTTACATAATAGTAATTAGTATCTGTTTCAAACAAAAATATAAAGTTAACTTATAGTCATACGAATAAATCAGTTATTAAATTGATTTTTCAATTTTCTAAAAGTGTTGATGTCAAAATCGACATTCGAAAACAATCATACTTAGTTATTCTAATTTTTTATATACTATAAGGATATTATAATATATAAAGTTTCCTTAAATTGTAAATATAAGTAGACATGTATTTAAATATGGTCTAAAAAGCTGATAACGTGGGTTAGTGGGTATGTGGGAAGGCACGTAATTATCGATGTTACAGTACCTAATATTCAATCAATAGTACTTGAGTATATTTTACTCTAAAACATTTTTAAATACTAGTATTCTAGGAAACTATTGATTTTACAACTTATGTTTATTTTTCTAATTTTTCTGTCAATAACTTATCGATCAGAAGACTTGATCCTATATATATATATATACGTACTAATTTTTCGATAGCAAATGTGATCAGGATATTAGTATTTTGAAGAAGTAATTTTTCGAAATTTTACAAATTAAAAGACTATTGTTATGCTTATTACATAATATGTATACAAATTAGAATAACCATTTGAAATAGTATTACAACTCTAATAGATTCACAGTGAAAAATAAGGGTTCTCTTTAAAAGAAATGTGTAATATCGCTATGCTCAGGGTGGATATACAACAATAGATAGCAGACAATTTAGCATGCGACAATTGATAGTGTCATAAAAAATATAAATAAAACTCAAATATATTATTATTGTTTGAAATATTTATTATATATATAGAATCTAATTAATTATCGAACATAGTAGTATATAAAGTTTGTTAAAAGAAAAATTAATATGCAAAATTTTATTTAAAAAATTTAGACAAATGAAAAATAATGAAAATTAATAAAAAAATTAAAAACGCATTAAACGTGTAATTGGAAATTATGTTCAGTATTCCGGAGATAGTCTTCAATTGGCCTATTTTCATAATATAAACATATTTTTTAAGTTTAGCACTTCAATCTTTATACATTTTTTTTGTTGGTGGTTCAATCCCGGCGATAAATTGTTCAATTTTCATATGGATCATTTGTTTTTCCTTTGGAAATGCATTTATAAACTTTCATATTGATTGATGCAATGACGAGTTTAGCATTGTAGGGAAACAATTGTGGCATCTGCCCATCCATCCACAGAATTATTAGTTCGCAGTAAGTCTGCCTACACTAAACTATAGCAGTTCCATATTTTTCTATAGGAAAATAAGGTTCTCCTTTTTTATATATTCAATGTACACGACCATAATACAAATTTTCTTCAAAATAGTCTATTAACGGCATTAAATCACCTTCATTTTCTTTGTGGGAATCAATATCCAAAATAGCTTCTAAAATGCTTCGGTAACTTTATTCTCTGGTACATATTCCAAAGCAGGTAACATACATAAGATGTACAGCGCTAAATCTGAATTTTCTCCATATTTTCTCCATATTTTTTTTTTTTTTTTTTTGTAGCCCGACCTCTTGTATACTCGGAGCACGTTAAAAGTGTACCCTGTTTTCGGACGAAAACTCGTCTGCCACGCGCATATGAGTATCATCCAACGCATAGCATAAGTAAATAAGCATGTCAACTATAATTCCATTTTCGCTATCACCACGCATGTTCCCCAGACATGGAATAAACGATAACAACATCATGGATGAAAGAATCTTAGTATCTTAATAATAATATAGGTATGCACTGTTTAAGAAACAAATGTGAAACACGTCTTGAATAAACAAAATGATAATGCAAGTGTTTTATTAATAGATATTTTAATTCATAACAATATTACAATAATTTTAAATTAAGCCGAAAATAATTTTTTCATGAATTTTGTCTCCATGTCTGGGGAACATTTTCTGCGCCGTGTTATCTAACTGACATGCCTATCTACTCATGCCATGATACAACGTACAATTTTATTATGCACGCGATGTTCAACTATAGTGAGGTTGCGGAGTGGAAACTGGTCGCCGCCTGCGCGACGGGGTATACTCTTAACGTGCTCCGAGTATACATGACGTCACATACATTGAGATAAATGAAAAAACATACATTTATAAATTCATTTGGGAACTCGAATTTTACCGCGTTCACTGCTCCTTTTTCATAATCCATCAAAATATATTAAGTGGGTTTAAATTGAGTATTAACGGTTTTAGTGCTTGAAAAATTAGTTCATATAAGTATTTTCCTTTTTATCAGGTAATAAAAAATCCACAGAAGGAATAATATTCAAATATATACTATATAATATACTGCATAAATAGTATAACGATGGGAAAATATTTGAGGGGAACAAACGAACGTTCCGTCACAAAACCTACGAGTTTTACAATCGACCATTAATTTGAGATTTCGTTTAGCACAGAATAATAAAATCTTGTTGATTTTGGAACCATCATCAAATTGTATAAAAAAAAATTCACCGTCACTTATTTTAGAATATTTGTCTCGAATATCAAAATTAAAATCTTGGATATTTATTGGTACACCTAAATTACTATGACAAACTCGCTGTATATTGTTCTGTTTAAAGTTGATACAATTGGTAATAATTGTCCAACGACTAAGGTCGATAAAAACCTTTAAAATAAGTAATATAAATATGAATTTAAAATGATTTCCCGTAGTTTGTACGTGTATTATAATATAAGCGCGCATCGTGTAAGAAATATAAAATAAAATATCCTTTTGCCGTCACCTATAGCCAACTCAAAATTGATCAATTTTATTTAATACACAGTAATCTGCAGTGATTCCATCATATTTGATCATAATAATTAAATAATGAAATTGTGCATTTAAATTTATTGCGATTTTTGTAACACTACCAATATTGTCGCACGTGGTCAATATTGTCAATTGCCCGGTATCTATTGACGGGATATATCAAACTTTTAAACCTTTACGTGACGTGAGAAATATAAATATTATTAAAAAATATAGTTCTTAAATATATAAAAAAAAAAAATTACTATGCATCATTAAACATTAAAAGATTAAAACGTGATGCGAGTGTAGAGGTAATATATTACATACCTATTACATTTATGTACTTATATAAATATGTACACCTTATACCAACGACATACCCAACAGATTCTAATATTAAATTCATTTTTTGTCTTTGGACATAAAACACTTTATTAATTCCAATCTCGAACATTATATCTATACGATCGATTAGGATCTTGAATTGATGAAACATCGTCGATCACATTGAAGATTTATTTAAAGTTCAATGTAACGAATTTCACCATTACAGTCGTATATATATATATGTTGGAACGACGCCGAACCATAAACCAATATAAGTATAGTAATATAAAATACAACCGTTGTGAAAAACATCTATGTATACCAATATCGTAGTTCTGTGACCCGTTTGGCCTGTTATGTATATTGTATTAAATTATGAAAAAGTATACAAAAGACCCTAGCTTGCATGTGTATAATAAGAGGCTCTTTGCCAACATAGAAATTTATACTATGGCTGGTATTATATATATATATATATATATATAACCAAACAAAACTTATATATGTCGATTGATTTTATAGATATATACCTATACTGTTACAGAATTATAGTCGACAAACGATGGTCGACACTCGATGATATATATATATATTATGACAGAGATTCCCAACCTATATAATGGTAGCGTCACGAGTCACGACCCAAAATTGAATAAAAAATCATTTTAAATTAAATTTCGTATTATAATTTAAAAATACAAAAATACAAAAATAAGAAATAATAATATAATACATTTTCGTTCACGATAGTATAATCAAAACTAAATTTCGAAATAAATTACAGTTGCCACAACAAACGCTTGTTCGCCCTTCTCACACAGTCTAAAAATATTTTCTTATATTTTCAAAACATTTTCCTTCAATTCAATTACAAAATTTAAAAAAATAAGCAGTCTGACAGGGGGAGGGTCGTAATATCACGTTAGTTATTGTCCCTCCAAGACGCGGGCGGGAGGTGATTGAAAATCCGCAACAAATGGCTACTTTGCAACTAAGGGGATCAAACTGCTCGACTCGAAACGCACTTTTTTTCCACTCGATACTTATGTTCATAGATAGTTTTACTCGTAGCATTTTAATATTTCAAATGCTCCAGCTACCAACGTCTATAACATATTTGCACTCATAAAAACCACACCACGATCATATTTTTTTTAATCTTGATTTCTTTATTATTATTCAACAAATATTTGGTTATTTTTTACTTTTTACATAATATGACGTAATATATTACGTCATAATATATTATACCTATTTGTTGATATGTATTATAATTTTTTCCTTATACTACAAACAAATTCAATATTTTTGACATACACCACATCTCCTTAGGCCGTGATCAAAATATTTTTTCACCTTTTTTTTTTAGACCTTTTTTTTGTTTAAATTAATTTTCCAGTGCAATTTATTGATAGTAACTACCAGCTATTATACATATTGTAAATATTAGGTATAATTGCACTGAAAATATTTTTTTACCAACATTTTTAGTGGGTAATGTAATAATAATAATATAGGTATGTTTCAAAAATATTTACATAAGATTACATTTAGTATATTTCCTATTATTCATAATAAAATATTTGCACATTATTTTGTTTAAAATATTTTTTTGTCATCAACAAATATTTTCTAAATATTATAATTTTCCAAATGTTGTGTGGGATTGATATAATACTTGCTAGATACAAATATTCAACAATACTATATACAAAAAAATTCCCTATATGATGGGAAAAATCTGATAACATAATTGTCTGCAGAGTAAAATAATATGTAGTTTGAAAAAACAAAAAAGATGAAAATTGCAAATTTCAACTAAAAATTTTTTTCAAAGTTTTCGAAGTTTTTGCAAGCTATATAAATTTATAAGTAGGTAAACGTTTCCGAAAATTAATTTTTGAATATTCATTATAAATCCATCATATAATCGTACTATATTATAGGTATATACATTTTCTACAATGTGTTAATGTAATTATAATTAAATAATAAATAATTACATTTTATTTCGATATATTAAAAATAATATTGAATAAATTATTCTATCTAACTACAGGAAGTTAAATAGGGTCCTGATCTGTCATTTACATTGCGTGTTTACTAGATGACTGTATATAGTTTCGCAGTACACATTATACCTGCAAATATTATTTTCCTGTACATGTAAACTATATAGGCGTGTTCGCGCGATTAACCAAGTTATGTTAATTTGTCTTATCTATAACCGAACACGATAACCATTCCATTTGATCGGTTACAAATTATTATAACCAAAACTGATTGTTTGTAGAATTCAGTAACCAAATTACATTTGGTTAATCGCGAATATTATAATTATATAATTATATAACTAGCTCGTCCTGCACACCGTCTAATGGTCGTGTTCAAGTTATGTATATTTAATGTACGAAAATGTCATAGGTTTCCGGTGGAAAATGTCGGACGGGACGCACGTGTCCGGTGAGGATATCCGGCGGCGTTGGCGTCACCGTTGCAGTCGAACGGCCGGCGGTCCCGTCACCGTCATTGTCACTGACCAGCGACCATAGTGCCGGCGTGATAGGAAAGAACTCGTCCGGGTCCGGTCACCGCGAGCCGCGGCTGCTGCAGTAAATCAGGGCGGGCGCGGTTGGGGCGATATATGGGCAATCTGCAAAGCTCCGCGGCGGCCGCGTCCTCGTTGCCGGCGAAAAGCCGAAACAAAAGGCCGTCGGCGGCCGGCACTCGAGATTGGCTGTTGGGGGGCGCATCGAGGGTGCTACGGAAACCAGTTGCACCGGCGGCGGCCGATGTGGAGGCGGAGGCGGCGGCGGTAGTGGCGGCGGCGGCGGCGGCGGTGGCGGTGGGTCACGTGACCGTGACCAGTCGTGACCTCCGCCGGCAGCACACTCCCCCGGCCCGCAACGGCGACGATACCGATCATCATGCAGATGAGCAGCAGCAACAACAACACCGGCAGGAGCACCGCGGCCACTACCACCGCCGCCGCCGCCGCCGCCAAGACGAGTCCGCCAGCAGTACTTCGGAAGAGGAGGACTCCTCGTCAGTGTTCGCCGACACGCTGACTAGCCCGCAGAGCGTGTACTCGGACGCCAGAGACGAACCGGACGGCGACGACGACGACGACGACGGTACCGCGACCATCATCATGGTGGTGAACGGCGGCGAAACGCTCGGCGGCAGTACCGGGCGCACGGCCGCCGCCCGCCAGGCTTTCACCATCGTCAAGCACCGCAAAGTCGAACTGAACCCGACCAAAATACAATCGGCCGTCTCAAATGGTAAGTCAATTTCCTCACGCAATATACGTGCGTATACAATATATATATGTGGTTTTATCGGCTGCAATAGATATAATATTTATATGCACCTAAATATATTTAAATATTCAATTACGAAAAATAAGTATTGAAAGAGTATTTAAAAAAATTTAATATATTTATATAAACCTATAAAATAATAATAATATTTTAATTAATATGGTACGGTACAATAGTACCTATATACGTATTATATCACAGACGGTATTTATATAATGTATGAAACTATTTTATTTTTATTTTTTTCTAATTAATTAACGTTAAATGTATTTAAAATTGAAGGAACTATACATACATAATGACAATTAGTAGTGATATTAAAGAAATAATGAATGTTTCATTTGTTTATTAATTAAAATTAAATTAACAGAATACCGTTCAATCGAAATAAGACATCACATAATGAAAACAAACAAGTTCGGAAAGCCCACTCTGCGATCGTGTTCGATTCACGGTTTCTAAACGTATTTTAAACAATAAACTATAATTACATAAACGATTTTTTTTTTTTTTAATTTACTTTACTTATGTATAATGTGTGTATATATATATATATATATATATATATATAAATTGAAGAAAACGAATAAAAATTGTAAATACTGATATATAGATAATCACAGCAACGAATATTGTAGACGGGCGGACGTATAATTGACGTATAATACGACATACGTCTAATATAAAACGAATAATTTCTATCTCCCTGGCAATCAAATCAACAAACTCGTAACTATACGAGTATAATAATATGTACTATAATAGTATCTATACGGACAGACGGACGGACACAGAGTAAACTTAACTAAACGCCATGTACCATCATCAAATGATGATAATGATATTATTACAAATGTCTAAGACTATGTAGGTGTAATTATAAATATTGTACCTATTTGATTATTACCCATATTAATAAAATTATGATTTATTATTACCTACATAGGTACATAATATGTTTTATATCAAAACAAAAAAAATATACAAGTTTATTTATTTTTTTTTCAAATATTTCAATACCATATTACGTATTAATATACCATAAATTATTATGTTTTTAAATATTCTGAATGGATATTATTTATCTGCGGTATTTATGCATTATAGAAAATAATATATAATTATTATAGGCACAATATTATACCAAATAAATAAACTGAATAAATATTAACTAACTGGCAGGTATTATAATAGATGGTGCAAATTGTTTTTTTTTTTTTTTTGTTTTCAAGAACCATATCTATAAGCTTGTACAGGTATTAAAAATATAAAATATTCAATTAAAATCGTATGTATTAATATACTAATCGTATCTCTATTTTAGTTGGAATAATATATAAAAATAAAATAATAATAATAATAATAATAATAATATTTTAGACAAATCGTATTATCGTGTACCTATATACCTACGTGTAAAAAAAAGACATTATTATACTAATATCAAACAGGTATATGGTTAAAAATGAATAAATTTAATTGGGCATTTTTGGCCAAAACAATAAAATGTGTCCGTTTGGTAAATTTCAGTACATATTATTCTATATACACAATACGCATATAGTAGTAGTTTTACAGTTTTAGCGTTTCACCGCCTAAATATATTTCAATTTAAAATAAGGAATATTATTCTCGTTATATTATTAACGTCTCTGTTTTGATATTCAGATTACATTAAATTTTTCTCTTTTTTTCTTAAAAACTTCAAAAATAATTGAAATTTTTTATTTTTTATTCACAACCCCAAGTGAAGTACAACCCGTATCTTCATTCTAATCAATATACAGTGAGACTAACTAAAACTTTTGGAGAATTTCTTTTGACTCAATATGTTATTTTTTAAACAAAATAATAACGTATCATTGTCAAATCAATAGCACTTTTGTTCCGCTCAGAATCTAAAATACAATCATATAATTACTATACTTATAGGCTTGGTTGGTATATTAGTGATCTATTCATAATATATTCATGTTTAATTTGCGTGTTTCATGAACATTTCTATACTTTAAAATGCAGTTGGTATTTTTATAAACGTACACTAAAACTATATGTATAAATACTCTGTTGTTAGGCTATATTTGAATTAATTTAAATGTACTTGCTCGTATGTGTGTGAAAAAATATTATACAATTATGAACTATGAACAGTACCTGTTTTAAAATGTTTTGTCGATAAATCCATTGAGTGCCGGATAAACAAGCTATACCGGGCCACCGAGTTTTAGGAATTCTACCGGACCAAAAGGCGTTTTCGATCTTTTTAAAAAAATATTTTAATGAACTGTAAATGTACCGACCATTAAGAACCTTCCAAATTTCACTGTAGGCTCGTATATTTTTGGCCACACATCACTTAATCGGTCCAAATATCGCGCAGACCACCGAGATTTTCTCAGCTCGCCTATAGCCAATCCGGCCCTGAATCCATTATATTATAATTATTATTATCTTTCGCAGTAGATTTTTGACAGAATTTCAGATAGAATATACAATATTACAATATTATGTAAGTTAAAAGATAAACTGTTATATAATTATTAATTATTTTATTTTATTTATTTATTTTAATAATAATTTACGGGCATTGTGCCCAATTACAGCATAGTATATAAACTAATAATGAACATTCAGGAAGAGAAGAAAAATAAATAAAAAAATAATAATAATAAACACATATATATTATTTTTATAATTATATAAGTGTATTACAGGAGGAAAATATACAAAAGGATTTCAGATCTGTTGTAATATATTATAAAACTATAACATTTGAATATTAACATATGTTTCGTACGTAAAAACATATCTATAATTTTTTTTTTTGTGTGCTTGTTTTTTTATAAATATTGTTATATAATACACGTAGTCTATATTTGTCACCAGATATATTAATCGATAATTTGTTAGATATACTTGATACTCGCGGTACGGAATGAATTCGTTGGTTCTTTGACACACGTCCAAAATGATCAGTAAATTACATCCTTGGAGATGCATAAAAATTAATCATAGATTTTCGTTTCTTCCCCATATTATATTATATCATCGAGAAGACCACACAGAGGCACGATTAAAAAACACATAATCCATTATAATATACAATGCTAATAATATTATTATAATCACCGTATTGCCAAGGAAAACGAAATAAGTATCATTTTCATAAAAAGTGACCAGTGTCTGGTCATGTACACACATTCAGTAAACATCACTGTATAATAACATGCATTTGTGCGTAGGGGGAAAATCGTTGCCGAGAAATCTACTATCATATTAAAAAGCAATTATATGAATTTAAATTACCGAATGGTTTTTATAATCTAAGTGTACTTGTCATAATATTACACTTATAAGACATTATTATTTTTATTATTGCAAGATTGTTTTGAGTAAAAAAAAATAATAATAATAAAAAATCAAGTTCTTCAAATACAAGTGAACACAAGTTCATTTTTCGCGATTTAACAATCTGTTTATAATAAAATTATTAATGCATTTTTAATTTCTATACTATAAAAATAGATACTGCATAAGCGTTAAACATTTTAATCATGTTTATTACCCCAAAAAATATTGCGTCATACACTATCCCCACCCCCCCCCCCAAAAAAAATTGTCATTGTAAAATCAGAATCCAAAACAGTGCAACTGTTTATATAACTATTTATTATTGTTTTGATATAGACAAACTCATCATTAGCTATGTTCAATTTTTTTTATTTATCGAATGAGTAATTATTACCGATACCTATTTTAGATAAACATTATTACGATTTTAATAGTTATAAATTGGTTAAAATTTTTTCATTTGCAAGTAGAAAAATAAATAATCGACTTATCGTAAAAATAGCCATTACACAAAGCAATTAAAAATTGAAATATACGATACAATTATTAAAATTAATTTGTTAGCTTTATATATTAACATAAAAAATAAAAATAAAACATTTTATGCCATCGGTAAACAAAGTGTTGTATAACAAATATATATTTTAGTTTTAATAGGTTTAGTTAAATCGGTTGAATAACTTTTTGACAAATTTCATATAAAATATAATATCACTTATAAGTAAAAATGTTTCATGTTTGAAATAAAACAATTAGCTATAACCCAATTAGTTCATATTTTCCTATAGGATTGGTTAATGGTTATCTTTACATTAAAATACATACAGGCAATATTAATACTTTAAATCAATTTCGGTAGACAATATAGTTTTCCACTTCTCATATGGTTTTCGTACTTATAAGTCTATTTATGATATACATAATATTATTATTATTGTAGTTATCATACTATGAATAAGAAATAGAGTTTACAATGCTGTGTATGCGTTGTGAATTTGTGAAGGAAGTTGAGAGATAACAAGTTTGCACTTCAACTGTCTAGACACATGCCTAAGGATATTCGTATAATGGTGTATAAATATTCAACTTACAGAAGGATGTAAATAGAGAGGCGTATTTATTATATATATATATTATATATTATATAATAAGGCAACTAACTGGCTTAAGTAATAAATTATTATATTTTGATACGTAAAATTCTCAGTCACTCACATTTTTATAATATACTATAGTGTATTTATTTATAAATTGTTTTTACCGGTAAAAAGAAAAAATATAGTTTATACTTTATAGTGAATAATATGTATCTACTGTAATTTGTTTTGTCAATTTAAGAGATAATAATATATGGGTAGGTACTTTCATATTTTGTACTTTTGTAATAGCTGTTGTACCAAATAGAGAGATTAGCTAAATCGTTATAATAGGAGAGTGAGGGACAGGCGCATAAAAAATAGCGTGCAAGTCGTATATTAGTTATTAATTATTATTATATATCATTCTCCTATTTAGTTCAAAGAAGTACCGTTTATTTTTGTTTATTTCGTGTATCTGATGCTTGGTATATTGGTCAAAGTAATTTCCAGTCAAGAGCGATATTCAAGACATGTTATGAAAAATCGCATTATCGTTTGATCATCACGTACAATCTGAAATAAGATTAATTATATTTGTACCATAGAATTAACAAGCTAAAATCATGCTTATTGTGGCGTTGAGATATTTATATACTTTTCAGAAAATTTGATTTTATTATGAGAGGAATATATAGAAAGAAAAAAACCACTCATTATGTTCGTTACAATACGAGTATATTAGTATTTTAGTAAATACTAGATAGGTACTTTATATCACTCGGTGATTTTTATTTTCAAAGACAAATAGACCTATCCACGTAAAACTTAGATCCGCTATCCACTTCATAATATGATGTATATAGTATCTACCTAAAGTTACTTTCTATTAGTTATAAACTTATATTACTTACAAAATAAAAATGATACTTGAGATAAGATATTAAGATGTATATTTTCTCTATGTAGCATTGGTGGACATAGATGTGTTTAGTTATAATCCTCTCATATATTTTCCATACAATAAAATGTAATTTTTTTGTTAGTATTCATATTATATTTTATTAGCCAACATTTTCCATACAATTGCACACAATATAAATAAATAGGTACACTAAAACTAAAAATAAATTATTGTTGTGAAATTACGAAACGGTACTCGGTAGTATACCTGGGTAATTAATAATTATATTATATTATGCATGAGAAGCTGTAGTAATAATTAGAGCATAGAATATGTATAACTGTCAAGTATTTAATTAATAAATTAATTATTATAGGTATAGTATAATATACTATGCACTATACCTATCTATTCAGTAGCGTTACAATCTGGGGGATAATTTAACCCCTTTTTTGGAACACCTATATTGCTTCGATAAACTGATTACGATGTTATATATGTTATATATGTGACATATTTTATACTATTTTAATTATTATTCAATGATGATTGAATTGATTTAAAATCTGAAAATAAAAACTAGTGGGTGTCACTATGATAATGAATGCGAGAATTCCAGAATTATTACGAGGATCAGGGACGATACTAGGGGGATGTCAGTCACAAATTAAGGCGAGAATGACCCTTTTTTTTTTATTTACCGATTTTTTCTCAATTTAAAATAAAAATATTACCCTTAAAATACTCACTAACAATTATTTAAAAAAAAAATAAAAAGTTTGTAAACGCATGCAGTTGAAAATAATAATTTGGTTTGGCTTATTATTATTATAATTTATAGTAAATACAGAAACAATAATTTGCGGAAGCTTAATTCGAAATTTTCAAAACCATTTCAATTTATTTTATTGAACACGTGATAAAAAAAATATAAGAAACTGTAAGAGCGTCTACAAAAAATTTTCAACCCTTCTGCGTGTACTATAATTCTGTTTGATGTATCATAAGTACGTTTATATATGATGACATTAAAACGATTTAAAATTTAACCGTTTTGAAATATTTCAAAATTGATTTAAAAAACAAATGTACCTAATAAATGTTTATATGTTAATGCTTATAACCGATTTAATACGATTTCTTTCAAAACGTTTTAAGAATTATATGATTTTATATTTTTATCTTTCTTTATGTTTAAAAATAAATTAGCTTTTACGTTTATTTTCTCTCGTATTGATATCATTATAATAGATCAAAATATGTTTTCTAAAACTGTTTTTAAATTATTTTAAGAGTTGTATAAAACTTTAATAAAATTAGTGGTATAATAATCCCCGGCTACATGATTCATTTTCAAATTATTTGACTATTGTCAAAGAATTAAGACTTGAAATCCTTAAACCACCCAGTGTAAAAGTTTTAACTTTTAATTTTATTTAATACCTATTCAATATTTCATTTTACATAATTCAAAAATATGATATACCATGAAAATAATTGCAAAATAATATCAAATAATTAACTACTTACACAGCCATTGTGTTCACATGTTCACATAAATACAGCCCATTAGGTTTATTATATATAGATAGTAGTAAAAAAAATTAAAAACAATTCAAAAAAGCAAATGTAAAATGAACACGAGGACGCAAAAAATATATCAACAATAACAAGAATATATTTCCTCTTAATAATTGGGAAATAAACTGCAGACATATTTTTTATATATATATATATAATATATATGCATAATTGCAATCCCTCAAGGACCTAAATGACAGCAGTGCCTGTTGACACTAATGACACTTTTGAGCAAAAAAACATTTGATACGTCTTTTGACTTTTCTAATATTTTATTACTATTATTATTTTATTTTATTTAATGATTGTAACATTTTTCATAACCGTATATTCTTATTATCATTTCTGATACGGAATAAAAAATAATAATAACATGTAAACGAAAAAACTTTTAATCGTGAATGCAAACACAGAATTCAATTGTATACTAATATATTCTAAACAATATCAGTATAAAAATAAACAAAATATAAAAATTGAATGTATAGGTAATATCTAAAATATTAATTATTATTAGTATAATTATAGTGATTAAAATATTAAATTGCCAATAAAAACAATTTAATGGCCAATAGGTATAATAAGTACCTATTTAGTTTATAGAATCAAATCATTTTTTATAATAAACTCGATTGCTTAAAAATATGGTAATGATATTTCGAAATTATTTATATTTATAAAAATACGTATAATGCATTATGCAATGGTTTATCTTTGCTTTCAAATGTAAAACAATAATTTTATACTAGGTATACTATCCAAAAACATGGACTAAATATATGTATCTGGGTGACTTTTTTTTAATTTGAAAGTAAAGATAAATCATTGCACTCGAAAAACGATTCTAAGTGAAGTTCAGTATAATGCCTACTTAATATATTATCGAAGAAAAAAATCAGTAACCATGACAATTAATAACTTCGTTTGTTATTTTCCAGCCATACAAATTTCCTGTCATAAAATGTGGGTTTCTTTACATTTGAGAAAACTATATTTGGAAAAATCGAAAAATTATTTCTTTAAAGTTTTATAGTACCGACCATA
Source organism: Pemphigus obesinymphae (assembly GCA_025469235.1). NCBI lineage: Eukaryota > Metazoa > Arthropoda > Insecta > Hemiptera > Aphididae > Pemphigus > Pemphigus obesinymphae. The sequence goes on from JAIPRL010000225.1 coordinate 22,704, forward strand.
ACAAATTTGATATTAAAATAAAATGGTTTTTCACTCGAAAAATTCTGCTCCCAAATGTGTAGGTACCTATATACAGATGAAAAAAAAACATATCGTTATATAAAACAATGCTTATGGATTTAAAATTGAAATAAAAAAAATTCAACAAACACAAATAACATTTTTATCTAAAAACTGAAAAAAATATACATACGTACAATAAATTAATGATTGACACTTTTTAGATTTCTAAACATAAGTATAAGTTTAGACATCTTATTATATCCCCGTTGTGTCCGTCCGTCTGTCTGTAGTTACCATAGTTCATCTATAGTTACGATTGTTGATTTAGTTACCAGGGAGTAGATATTATTCGTTTATCATAAAGCTCTTTACTCTATAAAACTCCTATTCGACTCCTTCTGTACCCGAAAAAATGTAGACATAAAAAAAAATCATTCTTCTTCTCCTTCGCCTTTTCTTCCAACTATTTGGGGTCGGCCATAAATAAAAAAAAATCATTATTATCTTAAAACACTACCTACACATTATTCCTAGGACCAGAATCACATTACAAGAACACAGTGTCTCTAAGCTGTCTGAAAAACACAAAGATGCAAATATATTGAAATCTGTACTACTATAAATACCTATAATTAATTTTAACAATTCTTGATTCTATATATTTATATTACTGAAACGTGCAATTATTTTACTCGTCCACTCCAAACACCGCGTGTTACACTCACGTAAACACTCAAACTACTTGTTCAAACATCTTTTATGTGCGTACCTAATCTGAGATTATTAGAATGGAAACCGTAAAATATTTTTCTACACGCACTTGACATCACCGAAAACGTAACGTATACCACCTAACCGCGTCGAAGCGATTGAGCCACACGGCCGCGGCGGCGGACTACGAGGCTCTGCACACTCCGTGGCTCCGTCGTCGACATTTTGTACCGCACGTATCATTATTATTTACCCACAGATAATAAAGAAATTCGTTATAATAATAATATTATTATCTACGGCGTGTGTACCTCGAGACTTATCATCACCACACACTATACCTAAATTACATTAGGTATACATATTATGTTATCGCAAGCCAAACATTTTGAGTTTTTTTTTTTTTCTTCAATTTCCACACACATTTTGTTATCATCGTACCTACGCGTAACGTACGCGCGCGTGTGTGTGTGTGTGTGTGTGTGTCGGTCAATAGATACGCGGTTCGCCTCGAATTTTGATAACACGCCGCCTCTCGTCAGTCATCGTATTATCGTGCACTCTCGGGACCGTATACGCGCACGCCGTGCACAACATTTAAAATATTTATATTGCTAACGTCAATCAACCGACAATAATTATTATCAAATATAATAATATCGTTCAAAACAAAAATCACATTATTCGCGTGTTATACGGTATAAACAATGATTATTATTGGACGCGAGTCCGCCGGACATGATAACGCATTGCTGCAGCCGTCGGCCGGTTACTACTACGTTGGTGTTTTCACGTGTTAAAATATTATATTATTGTAATCGAACCGCTGTGAACTTTGAATTGTCGGCCCGCCCGATAAAAACAAACATAAAAAAAAAAAAAAAACGGTAAGGTGCATTTTCTATAATTTTTTATTTTCATTTATTTATTTTTTTTTCCACACATTATATTAATATAATTATTCTCGTTTAAAATCTCCGGTTAAAACGCATCTTTTATTGCCTACGTGCGGTACCTACCGGTTTCGTACTGTATCGGTACGCGGCTATACCGTTGTTTACCTACACTTGTTATTTATTGGGTACCTACGCCTACCAGCTAGGTATATCCAGTGCCGGATCTAGATAATTCGTCGCCCGGGGCAAAAAATAATTGTAGCGCCCCTTTTTAAATTTTAATAAGCAAAAAAAAAAAAAAGGTCATTCTTGTCAATTTCTATTAAAAATTAAATGATCAATGGGATCAAAAACGGGACGAAAATTTTAAATATTTTTACATTTTGCACCCCATCATAATGGCGCCCGGGGCAAGTGCCCCGGTTCGCCCCCTCCCTAGATCCGGCACTGGGTATATCATTATAATATGCGATACTTATTTCAAAAATTAATATTATAATATACCTAGTGGTTATAAGTAGGTATCTACGTGTGTATAATGTAATAACTCATAGATGGCCAATAAAATGTACCTACACATCTTTCGGATTCCGAAATGTGTCTGGACTACCGTTTATACGCATGACGACACATAAATTAACCGCTATAGGACGTGTATGATGTGATGTTCAATGTGTATATTAACGTTGAATAAAAGTAAAAAAAAAAAAACAAATAAATCCATATAAATAATGTCATTGTCACACATATTCTACTTGGGTATTTATTTAAATTATTTATTAGGTTGGGTACCTTCTATATGGTACTAATTAATCAATGCAAAACCGTTCGTCATTCGCGCACGTAGGTACCTATTTTAAATTATATAATTTTTAAATATGTAACGCAGTAGATACCTAATGAGTCTATAATATTGACCTTTTACAAAGTCACACACACACAATGATTATTATGATTTATAATCAAAGTCAAACTATAAAAAAAAAAAAAAAAACTTTTTTATAGCCATTAATATTAATATACATATTGGGTTTGTAGGTACTTATACGTGCTAAATTTAAAATTCATGCTAGGTATACATTTGGTTGGTATCTAATAATATCTATAAAAAATAAACGTATCTTAGCTTGTTTCAGAAAAACTCACTAGTTATAATTTACTTTTTCCACATTATCTGTACGGTATAGACTATACTCGTATACCGCTATATTATGTAAAATATAAAAATGAACTATTGGTGTAACGTGTAAATGTGTAATAATCAGTGAAAGTATAAAGAAAACCGCGAGTGTATAGTACATATAATAATATATTATAATATAAGGTATCCTCATTCCAATAGATATAATATTATATAGGTATACCCAACAATAATAATCACACCTAAAATATAATTACAAATATACCAATAAATAAATCCTGCTATAGGTATACCTATTAGGTACACGGGAAACCGCAATTATATGGAGAGTTATAAACTGGATCAATTTTTCGGTTATACTGAATTTTAGATTCCACGGGAGTGAAAGTCGTATAATATTTCTATCTCAAATCCTCCAATGCGAAAAATGTCATTTTATCGAATGTTTAAAAAAATATAACAATAATTAATGTATTCTTATAGGTAAGTATAGGTACCTAATACCTATACATATAGGTACCTATATATTTATCGCTACCGTAATATTGTGACCTACCCACGATAAAATTCATTAACATGAAATGTAATATTGCTTTGGGTGTTTAATAAATTATCGACAGTTTTACATCCACTTATGTCCCAAACTCTAACATGCTCAGGCGTTTAATAAATTATTAATTTTGATAAGAAAAAAATAAATAAATCGTTTATTCTGCATTCCCGGCACATCGAATAGGTACGTAAAACGACCTGTATCTTTAATATGAAAACAAAGAATAACAGGGAATAATCATGCGTGTATAGTATGAAAATTACCCGGCTAGCATTTTTATTCGTCTCGCGCGCGTACAAAACGGATCGTTAACGTTTCAGATTTTTGCGGTTAACTGTTGTGATGATCGTGTGTTGCGAGAGAAACCGCGACGAAATTACATTATAGACTGCTGGTTAAATCATTTTTTTTTTCTTTCTAAAATACACATGCCCATAAGTATATACATACATATATATATATATATATACCATTATTATGTAGGTGTATACATTATAGTATACGAAAGAAAATGTGGATTTTTCTCATGTAAGTACTCAACTGAAATGGCCCGTCGATCACACACAATGCATGTAGTACGTATATAATATAGTTACCTATATATTATAATACGACCAATAATACATAATGTTATGGCATCTTTAAACCGCGAAAATCAACTGTGTGGAACGGATACGATTCGAGGCTTTTACGGATATTGGCGTTTAGATTATGAAACTAACACCGAAATCGCTACAAACGAGTTTCGCAGTTAATCATATTACTATCCGGTAGTTTAAAAACGATATAATTCCTACGAACACCTAACAATCACGGGTATAAGTATATATATATATTATATATATGTATATATATTGAACAAAAGCTGGATAGTAGACGGAATTTATTAAAAGTGTTTATGTAGGTACCTACTTCTTTATATTAAATTTGAATCTAAAAAAAATAAAAATATTCTCTCCATATTTATACATAGGTATAACAAAAAATATTAATATTTTTATTAAACATGCGAATTAAGCATATTATGTTTTATACATGACCGAGGGAATAACTTTGATGTTGTTATACAATACGTAGCGAAGGAGCTAGTGGTTTTACAATGATGTTTTTTTTTTCTCTGTTAACAAATTTTCTACCAGAAGGAGTTCTCCAATTTTACAAACTTGTCCAGTTTCCGGTATCAAATTTCATATAGTTGGTACTTTAAACAGATCATTCTTCGACTTTTTTTTATAGTTTTTTAATGTGCGTGAGGAAAAAAAACGGCAAAAATACGATTATGTCAAATCGAGATTTTTCATTTCTTCGTAATTTCAAAAATAATGACTTTAAAAACTTGAAATTTACGTCGAATATTTAATTTAGTAATATATTCACGTTGATTAAATTATTTTAATTTTTTTTTGCAATTTTGGGTTATTTATAGACATTTTAGATTTTGAGGTTTCCAAGTCCTAAAAGGGCTAATTTTGAGTTTTAGAACCTGAAAATTATACACAACGTTAAATATACGTTAGTCTAACTAAAGTAAAAGAATCTCGAAAATCTGTAGTTACGATTTTTTTTTTAGTCGTTTCAATTTTTACAACAAAATTATCAATTTTGAGGTATTTAAGTCCAAATAGTTGGTAAAATGAGTTTTAAGACCTCAACAAATTTAATATAACGTTGGTCGTGCATTAATTTAACTAAATATTTAAAAAATCGACTGGAAAAAATATTTTAGATTCTGAGCGTAGCGAGGTTTTACGATGATGTTTATTTTAATTTTATTTTTTTCAAGTCCACGCGCATTTAGTGCCTGTCCCATAGTAACTTATTTGCACCTACGAAATTGCTGCTTTTCCATATTTTGTTTTTTAAAAAAAGACGGAAACAAAATATGCTTTTAAAGTTTTATGCTCTATTATAATTTATAATACAATATATTTGACTTATTACTCAATATAATATAAATATTATACATAATACATAATCAAAGATTATAATTTATATTTTATAGACTATACAAATTATAGTATTTCCCAATTTTTTAATTTATCAAATATTATTTGATGTATGTTTATTATTTTAATTTTATTTAACTATGACACGTGATCGTTTAATTATGTTATTATTGTAGTATAGAGGATTTTAATATGCAACACTTAAATCAATGAGTTCTTACCTACAATATTTTGTTATCTAGTTTTCAAAAACCAAAATAAGAACTATACTTTAAATAAAATATACTAAATGTATATTTGACAATAATATTTATGTACTTATATTAAATTAAGTTATTCTAAATAAATATTATATTTTATAATATAAAGGTCACACTAAATAAAATGTTTTTCTACGATTATTTTTTTGATATAATGTTAAATATACTGAATAACATCATTAGTATTAATCGTTATGTATAGTACACCGAAGCTGCGCTCACAATCGTTTTTTTCGAATGCAATACATTCACCAAGAGTATCCTATGCGATAAGCGAAATACGTCTTTTTTTATAACTTAAACCGTACACGTGCAATGTATACGATATTATGATTCAATAATGAATAAAATCTCATTTACAATAAAAAAAACCCCTTTGATAAAAATCGTAATTAAAGTTTAACGTATAAAATGTATAATCTTTAACAATCTTAAAAAGTTAAAGTAATACCTAATTCAAACTCAAATTTTCTCAAATTGAAATCTATGTAGATTGTAGATACTTATATTAATTTCAAAATTTAGAATAGCTTTATTATTATACCTAGTAAATTTTATTAAACATTCGATATTGTAATTTGTGATATGGACAAATATAGGACGTATAAGAAGCCTTATAAAAATGCAACATCGTTGTGGTTTGTTGGTTTTATAGGAGTATAATATATATTAACATAATATTATGATGTTGGTAATAGATATACTAATTTACTAAAAATAATATCTTACACCTATCAAATTTGAATTATATAATTATTTACTAATAATTTATGTCCTAGTCCTACTAAAAAACTTCATTGTATATACAAAATAATATATTAGTGTATTTTACATATAGGATGTATATTTAACAAATACCTAAAAATATATATATATGTATATTTGATTACATACACTATAAGTATAATATCTATGTATAATATATTAATTAAAATAAAACATTTTTAACAGTTTACCTATGAATATTTTAAAATTTTTAATTGTAGAAAGTTCCAACCGTATAAAGTGCTGTATTTCTATTATTTGTAATAATTTCTTATATCATGTTTCAAACTATAATTTTTAAAACCCTTTTACTTATTAGTTATTCCTTATAAATACCTAGGCAATAGTTTCTAAAATAATAAATACTAGTATCCTGCAGATTACGTCTCAGTTAATTTTTTTATCAGTGTAATATATGATGAGAGTTATGACTAGAACCCGGATTTGTATGTATTTTCTGATTCAAGGGCGAATATAGGTGAGGCAATGGGGGCAATTTCCTCCCCACCATTTACAAAAATATTCGTCAAAAAACATGTATTTTTTTTTAAAAGTAGGTCGATTACCTTTTCTTTGCTCATTTATAATAAATTGCTCCCCCCTCATTCATGACATCTGTATCCGCCATTTTTCTGATTGATCGTGTGATATGTACTAAATGTGCAGATTATATGTTTATGATGATGAGATTAGGAATACGATTTTTTTTTTAGTAGGTTATATTTTGACATTATGATATTTTTAAGGACTTATTTTACGATTTTAACTGCACATTTTATCTTTTAACACTTATATAACAAAATATAAATTTGGTTAACGTTTTTCGGTAAATTTTAATACATTTTGATGAATTAAAGAAAAAATTATTTTTTAATAGGTATGTATTTTGGTTTATATTTTTCAAAATATATGATATATATATATATATTGAAATAAATTGCTTTCGATATGCATTGTTCCTTACTATACGTACTCTTACTTATTACTTATAGTTCATAGGTATATATTTATACATATTTAAGCATTTTACTGTATATAAATTCGAGCTCTTCATTTAAAAACTCAAGCGTTAAAAAATTTAAAAAATCATCATGTAGTTTAAATGGTACCTATAATAGACTGTATAACTTACATAAACATAGGTTTCTGTGACTTTTTGTTAAGTAAATTACCTATTAATACCATAGAGTCTAGAGTAAAGTATCTAATAAAAAAAAAAAAACTAATGGTATACAATAGACATGTAACATATTATAGGCTACTAAAAATATAATTATAGTTATTTTTCACAAAATCTGAAATCTTTATAGATACTATAATACATAAATGCTTTGGGATTATAATATTTTACTCGTAAAGTTATGGTCCATTGAACGATGCTAATGAAGCAATCAACCGGTGCACAGTGAAGAAAACAATCGTTCCGCAGTATTATTGTTAGAACAAAAGAACGCTTGTGATTCATTCGTTTTTTTTTCTTTCGATGCACCATACGTTGAATGATTTACCGGACTATCCAGTTATAATGGAATACATTACAATATTTATATTGACGGTTGCACGTCTGTTTAATCATTTTCATCGTCTTACCTATAGCATTGATAATACTTTGATAATTTATACATTTATATAATGCTATATGCACTAATTAGGAAGTATTATAATATCTGATTTCATAACATATATCTATAAGAGAAATAAACGGTCATTTACCTTAAAATAAAAACTGCTAAAACTTAAAAGTAATTTTATTTAATAAACATTATAATTATATATACAGAGATAGAGATAAAACATTTTAAGTGATATAATATTGACTTCGAGTATACATAATATATCAAATAAAATAATTTTATTAGAACTAGTACACTGCAGTAATCACTGAACTATATAAATGTATAGGACAATGATCTATACTCTATAGATTCATTTTTAATTAGTTATTTTAATTTTTAATCTAGAAAAAAATCGATAAATGTAGGTTAAATATTTGATTACGAATTTTGCATTTCATTATTCATTTATTCGACATTTTATATACCTAACTACTGAAATAATAGTGTATATCTATAGTCCTATACTTAAAATAAGTAAATATACCTAATAATAAGATGTCTTTTTCTCAGATTATTACAAAATCAATGAATAAGTTTACCTATCTATTATAAAATACGAACATTCAATAGTTTTCTTAAATAATATTGTATAATAATAGTTATGTACAATAATATTTTAAAGTAAAGTATCATACCTATAATTGTTCACTGCATAATCGCAACAAGTAACAGGGATCTTAATTTTAAGTTTTACATAGAGATTTATGGTTTTCATATATATTTTTTTTTTAAATATACCCAACCAATTAAAAATGTAATTTTAGACTATTGTTGTCATTTTATACACTTTTAAAAATAGGTTAATATATAAAAATTGTATTTAAATTGAATAATAATTAATACATTAATTATATATAGGTATAATATATTACATGTGTTTAAAAACAAAATATATATACCATTATAAAATGCACACTATTGTATAATAATACGATATATACTTATTGTGGTGCACTGTCCATTATTGATTGAATTTGAAATACTTCGTTCAAGTTATTAATATTCGTGAAACACTACGAAACCTGTAGGTACCTATATAAGAAATAATATCTACCGAATTAAATTGATTGAAATTAAAAATAAAATTTCCATTAATGAAATATATAACTTATAGTTTAACTAGTTCAATGTAGACAAATAGGAAATTAAAGTAATAAACGAATCTAAAAATTCACGCTCTATAGCTGTTATCAAAGAAAATACAATACTTTATTGTATTGTATCTACATTTTATTTGTCAAATTGATTTTAAGTTTTAACATAATTATTAATATTTTCTGTAGAACTATCGCGTACATTTTAAAAATTTTATTTAAATTTATAGCGTTTTTCATTAACCTGCACTAATACACCGAAATTGCACTTGAACAGTTGACTGATAATACTGATTACCATGATCAGTGCAGTAGCAGACGAAACACGCGTTTTATTATCAAATCATAATTTTAATAAAATTTGCAATTTTTGGTAAAATATTTATGGATAAAATATATATTTAGTGATTTCATTCATCATCACTCATCTTGTTATATGAAAGATAATTTTTAAGACATAATGTATTTATGTAGGTAGTGTAACTATGTAACACAATTTAAAATGTTTAAATGTTCACTTTTTCATAAACCATTAATGTTTATTATCAATTATCCATAGATAATACACGTACATTCTATAAACCTTGTGTATTATCTATGCAAATATCATAATGATGAGAAAGCGTACGGTCTCAGAGAGCATCGAGTGCAAAAAACTTGACAGTGCAGTAACGTGGAACATGAAATTAGTAATTCGGTACGTGATAGAATTGCAGGTGGAACATAAAAATGTGCACTAGTATTGCAGTCGGTGTAGTTGGTTGGAAAACACTGTTAGAAATTCATATTATGTAGACAATTTAAATTTAGTGTAAAGGTACCAATTATTATACCTATCATATCGTATGAATCGTGAAACGTAATATAATGTATAATATTATATTAGTATATTACATAACATTATTTTCATAAAATAGAGATTTGATTGTTGCCTTGAGTTCTTTTTTTCTTCATATAATTTGATATGTTTGTACTCGTCTCTCACGCCCAGGTATGAAACGAATCCTGGATAACATACTACATGCTACAATAAGGAGCGCGGGATTTTTACTATATTTTAATTTTTTTTCTGTTTTTTCTAACCTACCCCGATAATTCTCACTGGAATTGAACACATTAAACACGAAACAAACGTGAGAATACAGGAACTACGCCACCGAACACGAACACTTCTATATAGAACACGTAAATGGACGATTTATTTAACAATGGATATAATATAGTAGGTGGGGCACGCATCATGATCATAACACCTGTTTCAGTCATTTTACAGTATATTAATTAGATAGTAGTATAGCAAAATATAATGTCTAAACTACGCTAAATAAGAATTTAGGTACCATTATAAGACCGTGGGAAAACGATGAAAAACGAAAAAAAGAAACACAATGGCCTACGTACCTACCTACATGGATTAAATAAAATTTTAATTTATATAAACTTTTCAGATTTACCATTAAATTATGACGTTTGGGTTTAGGTGTCGTATGGTAATACTTGAGTATTTATGCGATTGTTATATTATAAATTATTATAAACCTAAAATTACGAAAATAATAGTATGCTTTTAAATGCATGTATGTGTAGATACGTAGTATATCAACAACTATATAATATGTTGTCATTTGTAACGCAAAACTAAAAACGTTTTTGGTTCGAGCTGAAGATATAGTCAAACATTTACGTATTACCCATATGTACCCATTACCGACGAAGTGTACTATTATTTTGTTATTCTATAGTAATTTATAGTCATATAGTATTATAATATAATATCTATATATAATACAAATTATTTATATTCATTTTGTTTATTACATTTTAAGTATGTATATAAATAGACATATAGTAGTATTTGACTATTTTATAATATCTACAATTATATCCTATCTATCCTACAATAACAAGGATGGTGAATTTGTATTTTTTTTTAATTTTTTTTTTTTTGTTCTAGTGCCAACATTTTGTGAAGTTTCCAAAACTTCACGTTTCCAAAAAAAAATAAATAAATACTTGTACCTATAGAAATTATTTAAAATAAAAAAACATTTTTATAAGTATTATTTTTAAACACGCCACTGAAATTTTACCGTGCCACCACATGCCCTATACCTAATACAAATGTATATAAATTGTTACCTACTGACGTGTATTTATATAGAAACATATAATTTATTAATGTTTATAATACCATTAACGTAAAACTGTACCTAATATTTGTTTCAAAGTTTTTAAATCTTATAATTATCTTATAAAAGTAATATAATTGTAAAATTTTTTAAATATTTTCACTACTTTCCTATAATATATTATAACAGATGTATGCCTACTATTAAAATTAAATGGGTAAATAGTTTATTTTAATTTGCATAAATTGTGAATTGTTTAATACTCAATATACTCATATCGGAGTTATTATTTTATTTATTGGTCATAATTTGTAAATAATTATTGCCTTATCAGTTGACATTTCATTTTCATACGTTTATTGTAGTTATAGGTATAATTAAACGATAATTATTATTGAATGACCATTTTATTGGGTCAAAGGGTTAGGTTTATTAACAATATATTAAATATTATACGTTTCTACGTATAATAATTAAAACAAACGGAATATAATATATATATATATCGTCCGATTCGCCCGAATATAACTGCAACTCAATAAGATTCCTTTATTTTCAGGAGAACGACAGTGGCGTCATTTCAGGTTTTACTAGGCGGGGGCAAAATTTTGACCGGCCCCTTTACAAATAATAAATATTTAAAAACGTTAATAAGCAAAAAAAAAAAAAAGGTCTTCACATTCTTCGCGATGTAGGTATACCCTTGCCGGTC
>JAIPRL010000225.1:37023-57394 GCA_025469235.1 Pemphigus obesinymphae
CACAGCTGGCGGGAGCAACGATTATCGCGGACATTGTTTACTGTACGCACAGATAGGCAAATGACTACTGAATCAAAACAACACCTGAAATAGTTGCACGAGTAATGCACGTACAGATATGTACAAGCTTAAACGTGTTACGACTTGTCGATTTTGAAATATAAGCGAACGGCCCTTACTTTTCGAATACGCCTCGTACAATATATTACCAATGTTTGGAAAAATAAATACATTCAAGTGAATTCCTTCGTTTATCGTGAATGATACGAATATGAATGCATTTATTTTATAAATTATGATTATCGAATGATAAATGTGAAAGTGAACGATCGCATACTATTTGCATTCAATAGGTATACCTACAAATAAAATAATATATTTTTAAACCAATTTTTGTGCGTATATTTATTGTTTTGGAATGATAATCTGGGATATTGAACAATTTGTGGTGATTTAACAATATTGCAATAACAATTAAATGTATACAATTTATTAACAATTTTCTTTACTTCTAAATTTTTTTTATGAATATTGTATAATTTTCAACAGTCTGTATCTGACTATAAATTAAAATATTGCAGAGTAAATCTATTTTTCACGCGTTGCATAGTAAAATCTCTACAAAATTGATACTTAATAATTAATATTTGTCACCAATTTAAACCACCCTAATCCTAACAATTTTACAGGGTTGAACGAAACGATAGTAGTTGAAAATTCAAAAATTGTAATACGCCATCTATAACTTATAACATGAAAAAAATCATTTGCGTGCAAATTTAATACATTTTGATGGCATTAGTTTTTTATGAATGTGAATGCATTATTTAAAAAAAACGAATTTTGAATGGGTTCGAAAAATGCTTTCTGCATGCATTCAATGCAACTCCAATTAAAGTGAATGTGTTAATTCATTTATTTTTAAAATTAATGTTCCAAACATTTCCAACATTGTACCAAAAATCGTTACCTATTATTTTTCAATCGAATTTAAAATAAATTATCAAGGTTTATTTAAATTATAGATGTACTTAATATCTTATTTTATAATAAAATAAAAACGATTTTACACTCCACATATTTCCCCTTTGAAATACACGAATCGATTCAGATTTTTTTTAAGCATAATACAGATTTTTTTTTATCTTTAAAATAAATAGTATTAGAGATTTTCCAAGTTTCCTTTCTTCCCATAATATTCTACAATTAATCTTGAAAAAAAAAATTAAATATTGATTTTTGAAGGTCAACTTTAAGTTTATGACTTAAAATAGTTACTCAATATTAAAAATTCCTATCATATCGTGATTCCGGTGAAAAATCTAAACAACCGAAGCGTTTGTACAGCCTAATGGAATTTTTAATATATTAGACCTGCAGGAACTAACTGGTGTATTACAGTATTAAATTGTAATATTTGTGATATTTATAGTTTTTAGTTAATATGTCGTAAGTAATTATTTTAGATCAAAATAAATATACGATGAATGTATTGGTTAATTTATTATATTTTTATTTGCTTATTAAAAATTATATAAATATAATATAATTAATTATTTACCTGAGTAATAATATTTAAAATAAATTAAATAAGGTTATAAATATAAATTATATAATATATAGGTACCTACCTATATCATTTTAACTTTTAAGAAGTAAGTATACAAGGCGATTCTTTTATCATGCTCACCAAATTTTCTCTGTGAATATTTATCTTTATTAAATTTTGTTTTTGGTTAGATAAATTAAAATATTGGTTGAGATGTAAGAAATGTAAAGTACCTATAAAATTTAAGAAATAATAAAAATTATAAATTATAAAAAAAAAAAAAAATGTAGTGGATAAGTGTCTCAAGTTTATAAAAAACAACATTTTTAAAAAGACGAATATTCACAAAGAAAATTAGGTGAGAACGTTAAAAGAATGACCCTGTAAAATTTATTCTTTGGCCATTTTTTCCGTGGACATTTATTTTTGGGCATTTCATCGAACACCATTGGAACATGGTTCATGCGGTGCATATACCGTGCATTTAATATATAAGTACCTGCTCGATGCTCCACTGCGAGTCGAATTGCATTTTATTTTATAAGAAACCGGTTTTTGATTATTTTTTTGGCTACGACGAGCGATCAAAAGGAAAAAAGACACACTGGCTAGCCTTGGAATAAACTGACTATAGGAACAAAATAAAAATAAGAGAAAAAAGATCAACAGTAATCACCGCCTCGTGTACTATTTATTATTTAATAACTGTGGGAAAACAATAACCTCTATTTTGTTGATATGTATATATATATATAGGTACATAGTACATAGGATAGTCGAGGATTGCTTATTATTATTTTTTCATAATTTATTATCATGCTTTTTTGATGATTGTGAAAAATCTGTTCATAATCTAATTTTCTATATGTAAATATAAACAGTACCTATATTATGTTTAACTGATTACTGAATATACAGGGAAAATAATTTTCATGGTCATTTGTTAATAAACTTTAAATTTTTTTACTGTAAAAATACTACCGTTAAAATTGCATAATTTCATATAATAGTATTATAGGTATATACCGATTCAATCTTGGCATAAATCATTAAACCGTTTGTTTATTAATTTTTTTATTCAATGTAATTTCGCAGAACATAAAATATAATAGATATTATACATCGTAATAATTCGTATTCGCTGAAATTGACAATTTTTAATTTTTACGCGCATAGTGATTTTTTATTCCATTATTTATTCAATGAAGGTCAGAGGAAGAGGTAATCTCTCTAATGTTTAAATTATTTATCTCATTTATCTTTGAGGGTCGTTGCTTTTTTTAAAAATTATATATATATATATAAGGCTTAACTGAAGTTATTATTTTATATTTTGCAGATTTATTTTCATATTATCACTAATAACAATACAATACATTTTAACTTTTATCAACTGCAGTGATGGCTTATGTCCTGTGACCTGTCTAACTAATCATATATTATACAATGCGCATATCATATTAGTTTAATGTTAATTTTATTTATTTTAATAGGTAACGTTTTACCTCCACTATGATGAGTTCAGATTTAGTTGAACATTTTACATTTCTAACTATAATTATTCGTCAACGCGTTAGTTAGTAGTTTTACAATAAAATAATGTATTGAGTAAAAAAAAAAACGTTATACAATATACTATTATTATTACCAACGTATAATAATATTATGTATATTGTGTATATTATAGATTCTAAGCGTGTCAAGAAATTGAAGTAGCTATTGGTTTTATAATTATGTAATTTTTTTTACATAATTATATGTACACTTTTTCGGATATAAGATTTTGGGTAAAGTTATAGCTTATTGGATCGAAAATTCATTATAATATACCCTGTAAGTATTGGTACTTTAGAGAGGTAATTTTCCCAGTAGGTATAGGTAGTCCAGTAAAATTAGCATTTCAGTACCAAAAAATAGTAGTTTTTTAAGCGTAAAGAAAATCTACTGAAAATGACTAAAAATTTATTTAAATACAAATAATAATAGAGAATACTAGAAACTTGAAATATACACTAAATATTTATTAAACGATTCAACACATTTAGACGCGTTGACATATGGATAATATAACACACAATTTCAAAACTTTTCATCATGAATGTTTTCGGTAATGAAATTTTAATTTTTAAATAAATCATTTTTTTTAAATTGTTTTTTAGAATATTATTATTAAGACTTGAGAAGCAAAATGAGAATTTTAAGTTTAACATTATTATTTTTTTTTTTTTAATTTTTAATTTATATTTATATTTAATCGATAATGCGGAGCAAAAGGAACATCCTATGATATAATATATATTATATATGAATATAATATGTTTTTAACACATGAATTCTCTAAATAATTAAATAATTGAATAACAAAATTAAACTTTTCCCTTTATAAACTTAATAAAACGTATTTAATTAACAATATTAATTTTTTTAACCTAATAAATTACGTTTTTTTTTTTTTTAAACAAACTGTTTCTATTCATCCCATATTTTGCTTAAAAAAACAACTATTTGCTGTAATAATAATTTAATATATTTGGAAAGAGATGTTTATATGTATATTTTTAAAGAATTTACTACATTCTGCCCCTTCCCCAGAATTTACCCTCCAAGTTACGTCACAGAGTATATATGTTATATGTTATGTTGTTGCAATCGAGAATTATGATTTTTATTATAATTATATACTGCAATATAGTACCTACTACCTATACATAATATTATAACTAGTGCTCGGAAGTTTTATAATTTGCATGTTATTTTATCTATATTTCCGATATTTATATCAGACCAGATTATTGTAAATTCATTTCATATTTGTATAATAATGAGTTTAAAAAACGAAATTGCGTAATGTATATTTTCGCCATACCATATTTCAGTATAGTAAAGACCAAAAGTACCTACATATTTTTTTACTTTAATAATACTATGTATATGACATATTTAATATGTTTTCTACAAACGAGCTAAATATCTCTTTTTTTCATTCATACATAATATATAATATTATTTTATAATCATTTTATACGTCAAAATAGTTCTGTAAAACGTCAAAATATATTAGATTAAAATATCTCCAGTCTGTAAAATATTTCTAATGCCATATGTTTATCCTCAAATATTTCTGTTTAACTTTAAACATACATTTATAGATTTAAATATTCTAAGTAATATTTTAGATGAAAAACATAAAATTTTATACAAGTTATTGAAATATTTAAGATCTGGTATTTTATTAAATTACCCTATAATTTTTAATAAATCTTATAGTATATAGTATTTATTTGTAATATTTTCATTTATAGTAATATTTTTAATGAAGATATTTTTACAGGCCCCGGAATTAATAATTAATTAACTAGGTATATATATATATTGATATTATTTTTCAGCTTAGTTCAGCCATTCGTTGTTTTCAAGTCAAATATCTAAATCTTTGCAAATATATAAATTTTAGTATATATTTTGGTTAATAATACCTACTGTATAATATGTTTAATACTTTATATATAAAGCCCGAAGTTGTAATTATATACGTATGTATATGCAATATTCAAAATCCAAAAGTACATAATTATAATATATAGCCTATAAATATTTTA
Organism: Pemphigus obesinymphae; assembly: GCA_025469235.1. Taxonomy (NCBI): domain Eukaryota; kingdom Metazoa; phylum Arthropoda; class Insecta; order Hemiptera; family Aphididae; genus Pemphigus; species Pemphigus obesinymphae. The sequence continues at coordinate 42,172 of JAIPRL010000225.1, forward strand.
TAATAAATATAATTATAAAAATAATTATACCTATAAATTATAATTTACATTTGATACCTGTAAATATCTATAGGTATAGTAATGTGCCGTAATCTTAAATGGAAAGACCATATAAAACTAGTAACAAATAAATCAAAAAAAATTATGTACTCTTTCAAAACCCTAGCTAATATATTAGAAAATAAGAAAATCAGAGTAGTATATCAAGCACTGGTTGAATCTATTATTAATTATAGTATTTCTATTTGTGGAGGTGCCTACGGTACAACTCTAGACCTACTAAAAAAAATACAAAATAAAATTGTATTTAAATAATCTTAAAAAAGAACCCTATGTACCACACAGAATACCTTTACAAAGAATTAAATGTACTATCAGTAAAAAAATTATTCTATAAAGCTTCTGTACTTTACATTATCAAAAATAACCTCGTTTCTAATTCAGAACATGATTATAAAACTAGGCGGCAATATAATATAAGTATACCCCTAATGCATAGAAAACTAACACAATCTTCATTCTTATATATTGGTCCAAAACTATATATATAACTGCAAGCTTCCATTAGACGTTAAACATTCCATTTGTTTTAAGGTTTTCAAAAAAAAAAAATTACTTAATGACTTTTGAAAGAACAAAATATAGGTATTTAACAAAATAATTTTATCTATATAAAACGGTTGCTTGTAAAACAAAAACAAATTTAATAAATACTTTTTTTTAAATTTTATTAAGTTAAGTTTAACAGTTTAATCAATTTTATTATATTACATGTATTAAAAATAACTTTTTTTGAATATTTTATACTTTTATATATCTATAAATATATATATATATATTTTATTTGTACATAATTATTTTATTGTATTTTGGAACTCATGGGCCTCCACATAAACTTGTTCAATCTTCTTCGAATAGCTAAATAAATAAATATAATCTTGGTATTTTTAAATGGATCGATAAAAATCAGTGTTTTACTTGATGGCACAATTGATGAAACGAAAAAACAGTAGGTATAAAAGTTCGATTGTCATGTCCCGGGATACCAGTTTCGATCAGCTAATCGTACCTGTTTTTTTTTTTCCCCCATTTTAAATCATTTATTTTTATTATTCAAATTTCAAATAACAATAATAAGATAAACCAAAATTAACGAACGAACACATGGAATAAAAAGCACATATAAGAAGGCGATTTTGTAATATATACGTACACCAGCTATAATTAGTACCTAATAATCGGTTATATTATTTCCTTATACGTTTCGTTATGATATTAATTTAATATCCGTGTCATCTGTACATCGAATTGAAATCGAACGACCAAGCGCATAAAAATATAGGTACAACCATAAAGGCATAAAAAGTCGTATATACGTTTATTTTTATTTTTTTTTTTCACGTTATCTACGTTGTAAAATATCTATACGAGAACACAATAGCGACGTGTACCTATTTATATCGGTGCGGGACCGTATTTTTCTGTATAATATTATGTATTGTACATTATGATTACACGACGGGCATATATCGTACATGTATATTATTATTATTATTATTATTATTATTATTATTATTATTATTATGACGATAGCGTATAATGTACACGGCCCGTGTGCATACGATTGCGGTTTAATGAACGCGCGTTGTCGTATATAATACAAATCAATTATTACGGGCCGGTGTACGCGGGACGAAGAAGAAGACCGGAGACAAGAAACACACGCGTCATCTATTAATTTCGTTCGAAAAACGTGGTCAAGTATCGATGACCCGCCGATCATATTATAATATAGTACCCTCCACATAATATTATAGGTATATACGTTTATACGTACATAAAACTATAATATACCGTACGTGTGTACATTATATTCATTGTATGAAATTCCATCGTCTCTTTTTTTTTTTTTCATGGTTTTTTTGAGGGGGGAGAGAGCGCCTCCCCCGACCGCCGTCGTCGGACTGCCGAGATCGTTTTTCGTTTTGGATCGCGGGGCCGAACGGACGGGCCTCGCGGGCATCCTCCCGTAACATATATTATAATATAATATACGCGCACCGTCGTCGCCTGTCCGTCAAACAATAATAGTATGTATTATACCTATATAGTGGCTTATCTGCAATTGTAGATCATGGCCGCCGCCACGCGCGTGATACGTCCGTCATCGCACGGTACCTACTTTTTTTTCTTCCCATATCTTCCTATCGCTCGGGTCGACCCCCCCCCTCCCCCCGCGATCACGATCGAAATTTTCGTGTTTAATTTTTTATTATTATTTATTTTTTTTCTTTTCTTTCCCCCCATTTCTTTTCGAATCGTGTGCTTCCTTCGTATTATATTATATGTATTATTGTCATTTTCGATATTCGTGTCGGACACACGCGGACACGGCACGCGCGCCTACCCAAAAACGGATACATATTATATTGTACCTATATTATAATATTATACGAAACGTCGTCGTGACGAGTATTTTATAATATATAGGCAATCTACATCCACACAAACGAATCGGGCGGTATCTGGCCATGTCGTGGGTACGCGCGGAGGTGACACGAACGCGTGCGCAAACCCGCAGGTGATGGTTTCGTACGATACGTGTGCGTGCACCTATAATAATAATAATATAGATAAAACATGAACGGAATATTATTATTATTATTATTATTATTATTATTATTATATTACGGTCTCTCTCTCCTTAAACGCCTTTTACAATAATATATTATATTATCGTATAAAGGACAACGGTTAGGTATATTATATTTATATGGACCCCTCCCGACACACTAGGACGGGTTGCCGTACGGCAAGAACCGTACGGTTTCGCCGTTCGGGAAGTTTACATACGTTTTAACCGGTGGCCGATTTGGAAATATAGAAGAAAGTGTGACTTTTAAAAAACGAGCGTATCCCCCCCAAACTATATAGGTAACTCGTATACTGTAAAATATAATTAGCGGTAGAGGTGTCAACAATTTCAAAATAGTAGAGGAACTCTGTCACTCTGCGCACCCTCCCCCCCCCACCAATTCGAGCTCTAGTTTTAACGTACTGCACGGTCGTCCGGTGCGCCGTCACGTTTTTGCGACGCGCCGTAATGCCGTACGGTTATCAAAACACGTGGTATCTTCATGGTTTCTTATCGCACATGTCACACAACAACGGCGACGATGTACACGTTGTACACGAGTTGCGAGTTGCGTGCGTTGCATTTTTTTTTTTAGTCAAAATGAATATTTTCCGACACTGAAGTGTTCATCAATGAAATTGAAAAGTACGAGTGCACTTGGAAAACAAATATATTATTTATATAGAATATATTAATGTCGCACTTAATACGTACAGGACGGCAGGTACAGTACAGTTCACAGGCACTGATGACTGAATACTGATTTCGAATATTATATTACAATAATTATTATCATAATACAAATTTTTAAAACCGTACGGTTCTTGCCGTACGACAAACCGTCCTATAGTGTGTCGGCGGGGCCCTTAATGTACGATAGGTAGTCGAACGGTCGTTTTCCGTCGGTGGTCGTCCTTCTTGGTCGTCGTTACTCGTCACCCACCGCGCCACCGCGGCGTGTCGCGAACCACATGGTAATATCAGTATGCGTACGGACGTTCGGTCGGTTACATTATCACTCATGTCGCTTACCCCGAAAAAAGACAGCTGCAGTTATCTTCATCGGTTCACAACATTATACAGTAGTTGTTATATTCTTCCAGAAAAAAGGGCGCGTTCAACTGCAATTGGTTCGATGAAATATCACCCTCTCGTTTAAGGTAGGTACAAAAACGTTACACTTCATAGTTCGTTGGATGATGACGACTTTTGTGTGATGTAATACGTATCTATAATATTCATTATTTACCTGCGTACTATATAATCTTGTAACGATATTACTATAACACGATTTTCTTCAAAATGTATATTTTATTTTGTAGTATTAGCGTGTTTGCTACATGTCTTCTCGCGTACAAGTGGATTTTTAAACAACTGTATTTAAGCTGCATGTTGCGAACAGATGTTTCGACAAAAAAAAATAAAAAAATCTAATCTTTTTTTATACTACTTCAATACATTTTGACTCCATGTCTAAATTCATCATCGACAATAATATTATACCAGATGACTTTCGTTTTCATTTTGAATCTATAATCAAATGTCGATTGAAAATTAGCTTGTCAACTGACTTATTACAAAAAGTACAAATATGATTAATTTTTATTGATTTCCAAAGTAATAGGTAATGATTTACGATATTTTTAACACTATCTTAAATTGTATAATTTAAAAATATTGCCTAATTACCTAATTAGTGCATAATATATATTAGAATTATTTATAATAGTAGTATCAGCTGTTTTCTATGTAATTTATAAAATATGTAGAAATATGTTTAATTCAAAGGTGTTAATTTAGCAAATAGCAATAATCGAGGTAAAACAGCTTAACAACCTTCTTCAGAAACTCGTTTTTCTATAGATACCGTTGACACACTTTTATCGTAAATGGACCGGTTGGTTCTGCTGTTTATAGTATTATAAGTAAATAAAAGTCACAATAAATATAGGTATAAATATAATCTATAGTAATATTTTATTTTTATATTACAAATTATTATCTTATTCATTAATATGCCAAAAAAAGACTTGTTCATTTTTACTTTTTAGATTATATTATAGCTGATTGTATAATAACTAAAACTGAAAACATTTATTATTTCATTACCTAACAAAATGCATAGGCAGTGTGGGCACCTAATAAATTATTATTCAATAAAAAAAACTGTTTACCTATTCATATTCAAATTTGCTCTAAAAAAATGTCATTCAAACAACTTCAATTAAAGATTTAGTATTGGAAATGTTTCAATAATTTCGGATTTGTAGTACATAAACCTACATATTTTTATAATATACCTAAAGTACAGTAGAATGAATCTCGTTCAATCGAAACTGAAGGGACAAAAATATGTTTTCAACATAATATCAAGTCTTAAAGTTGTCATGGTAAATAAAACATTAAAATATGTTTTCAAAAAAAAAATTGTTTTAATAATGTTATCTACGTAGGTAGTTAGGCAACGGACTATATTATTTATATTTAAAAATTAAAACAATAAATAATACACTACGCCAACCTATATAATCCATATAATATAGATGGTGGAGGTTTATGCATCGTCTCTACGGGACTCGGGCAAAGATAAATAATTTCATTCGATAAACAATTCTGCAGTGTAATTCGGTATTATTATAATATTATATTTTCCAATATGTATAATTATTATTTTTCGTTAGTTCCAATAGTTTTCTCTTACGTTTAAGAAAACTATTTAGAAAATCTAAAATTGACCTCTAAAATAGTAACTAGAAGAAATTTTCATCAGAAAAATTTTGAAATTTTCATCACAACAATATAATGCTATCATAAATTTTGGTGTAAATTTCAAGTCTCCAGCTTGATTACTTTTCGTTTTATAACAATTTTCGTTAGTTTTCCTTTACGTTTTCCTAAACTACTGGAAAAATCGAAAAATTACGTCTTTAAAGTATATCCAACTTGAACGAATTTTATATCAGAAAGCTCTTTATTTGAAAACTTTTACTGAATTTATATTTATACCCAAAAAAGTGTAAGAGAAATGAACATATACAACAATTTAAAAACACATTATAAAACGTTCAGTTTTTTTAGAATTTTCAAAAAACATTTTTAATTATAAAATAATTTTTAACTTCAAAAAAATTTCATTGAGTTAATGATTTTTATAAATGCTTTTAAGTTTATTTATTTAAAATTAACTGAAAATTAAAACAAATATACCTATAATTCAAAAATATGCTACTCGTTACAAATTTAATACCAATTATTTTCTCAGTAAATGACAAAAATTCCTCACAATTATTACTATCCTGATAGAATTAAAATGTTTACCAATATCTAGAAATTTTCTGAAATTTAAAAAATTTAATTTTAACTTTTTCTAGACTATTTATATATATATTTGTATAATACAAATAAAATAGTCTATAACTTATATAGGTACTATCATTATTTAAAAAAATAAACAGAGTAGGTATTATAATTATTATGAATAAATCCTTATGCACACCCTGCAACTGTATAGTATAATATAATAAACTATTTTATCATATTATTATGTATATACCATGACATATTATGTATTTTATTAAAGTTTATAATGTTCTAAATAATATTTACTTGACAATAATCAATATTATAATACATTCACTTTAGTATTTAAATTTTCGTCGATTATAATATGTATTTTTTGAGTTTTGGTAGGTTTTTATATTGTTTAGATTAGGTACTCATATTATAATTTATAATTGATTGACGGATGAACTTGACAGGTGTGAAAAGTACTGCACAAGAGAGTGCACAAATACTATAGATTATCTATAGTATATATTATAGTATAATATAATATAATCTATAGTATTTGGAGTGCATCAAAGTAGGTAGCTATTATTTGTTCTTTATTCTAAGGTTACGGATATTTATGTTGAGACATTGATTTAAAAGTATATATATATATATATTATATCATTAATTATATAAATGTATACATTTAGGTATGATAGTTTTGTCGAAAAAAAACTATATGTATAATTAAAATTAATAAAATGGTTCATCAAAATATGATTTTCCTACTTTATATTAAATTATTTTTTATATTCAATATTATAGATATTATATAATATAATTGTTTTTTTAATGTTAAAATGTCCAATCATTTGATAAAACTCTGTTATACCTAGAGTTTTTTACATCTTTAAAAAATAATGTTTGGCGACTGAAAATTTTCGAATTTCGGGTTTAGACTTAAGGGTCTCTAAAATCTGTTTAAAAAAAATGTATTTATTTGGATATTCTAAACCTATATTATTTGGTATTATTTACTTACTCTATACCTACTACAGTTAATAAATATTTATTAGTAATAGTTATACGTATATCACGGTTGTTTTAATACTTGTATATATACGTTATACATACAAAGTACCAAACCTTAATTATTACATAGCTGGATTGTCTCTATATTTATTACATTTATATATTTTTAAAGATAAAAACTAGATTATTTAAACTTGCAATGGTTATGGGTTTACTTTTTAATTCAGTTTCACAATATTTAATTTTTTTAATGTACATGATATTAAGTATACCTATACTTTACCTACTTTTAGTACTATTGCATTACAATGTTTAAAGGCAAAATTAATATTATTTATTTCTAATAATAACTTCTCAATAATTTTGATCCTACTGAATACAAATTGATACATTTATAAACAGATGTTTTTGTAAATTTAATAAAAATAGAAAATTAAAAATTAGTCTTATTACTTATTAGTTATTAAAGTACTTAATAACTTTTATTAAGTACAATATTAAAATGGTTTTAAGAAAAAATTTCTAATTCTACAGGTTATATATCTTATGTTATTAGTATAATAAATATACAGGTGATGATTTCTTAAATATAAAATATAATAATTATGTTGGTTATGAAAGTAAATTATTTAGTATACCCAAAACTATAATTTAAGGTTTTTTTAAATATGATATTATTATTGTAAATAATTCTTTAAATTATTTCAGTTTAATGAGAATTGAGATGTTAGTGGTATTATAATTTATATTGTATATATAGAGGTGACAATAAAATTAATTAATATACACTAGGTATATAAATAACAAATTATTGCTATTGATAATTTATCTAAAGTAATAAATAAATACACATTAGTATCAAAATAAACAAAATAGGTTCGCATAACAATGATTTATAACGAATACCACGAAAGAAATTCCAAGTTGTTTTAAAAAAATTTCATAATTTTATTGATATTACCTAGTTGATATTTTTATTCGAACAATTAACTTCATTTTCAGAAAAACGCCAAATTTATTTAAAATGTATTACACAATTTGGCGAAGAATAGGTAAATTATCCTTGTTAAATATACATACCTACCCACTATAGTACCAAAATATTATATGATGTGCATTTTTTTAGGGGGAAGAGTTATGATTTATTCCGAATAGGTTATAGGTACGTCAATCGAAATAAATTCAGGTGCTACGTCTTATAGAAAATATGTTACATTTTCTTTTTATTAATTAATAATATCTCCGTTAATATACTTGCAGTAAAAATATATTTAGAATTACACATTTACACCTATAATAGTCTAATATAGGTACTTGTATTATTATTATTATTATTATTATTTATTATTATTCTGTAACAATAATGGTAGGCAATGAATAAAATTAACTTCAAAGATCTTTGTCAACTGTAAATCGTTGTGTTGTTGATGACTTTACGAGTGATTATTACCACAGGCTATACACGTTTTATAATTGATATAGTTCACATCAATGGCATTACAATGTAATGAGAAATAAAACAAAACCAACACATGAATTGTTAAAAGATCATCAGACCCCACCGTATTGTTTGGTCAGGCGAATAATTTACTCGAGATTGCGTGAGAAATTATTATTATTTATTATTAAGTCTTAAAGACATGCAGCTATAACTGAAACAAAAAAAAAAAATAAAAGCAATATTTCCTGCAGCCGCATTCAGAGTACACCTATAATATCAATGCTGTATTGACGGATTTAATTACAATGTAGTGTGTTGTAATGTTATAAACCCTACCCTACAGTCATAATATATCGCGTGTACCTATGTTATACACAAGGTGCAGTTTGTTGACCGCATTTACAATAGCCACACATAACATTAGCTATAAGGAACTTATCATAAATTGCAATCATCACGGATCATCGGTTTTGTCGATCACGAATAGCATATAGATTTAAGTTTTAACCCGATAACGTAGGTATTTAATATATATTTTAATTCGAAATAAAATCGCCTACCCGTAAATAATATAATTGAAAAAAAAAAAAACCTATCGATGATAATACTATTAATTATTAATATACCATTCAATAATAACGTTTCAACAGGGGAGTGCGCGATTTAAATCGAATGCGTTTCATATAAAATATTGTGCCTATACATAATCCTCGGATCTGCTGCGGCGCAGTGAAATTGTTTTCATTCATTTATATCGTGATCCAATGTGGTTGAAAGCTGACCTGGAATTTTAAAATCCATATCTCCCAATAGAACTTTCCATTTTACATAATAATATTGGATTATAACAAGTACAAATATACAAATGGTTATATCAAACACACTATATAATGTCCAACACTACTGCCGACCGGTTCGATACAAGAGCTATTGTATGTAATTTAAAGTTATCGATTCTAAATATTTTCTACGTTACAAAAATCATTAAAAATTGTTGATAGGTACCTACTTATTTAAGTTTCGTTGAAGCTATTATATAGTATATTCAATGATGCAATATACCTATAGTAAAAAAAATAATAATAATAAAAGCAAATTATGAAATATCCTATATATGATTTCTGTGTTGTACGAATACCTATTGCCTACTATAATATTATATTAAGATATTTTATGGTTAATATTTACATGTTATCTATGTACTAAAAACTACTTATGAGTATGTCAAAAAATAACATGATATGTCCGTATACATAATAATGAAAATACGAATATAATTTTATGTTATCACTGAATCAATACCTACTCAAAAATCTATTGATTATTCAAATATTTATTACATGTAAGTACATGCATATATTTATACAGATTACAAAACCATTCAAAATGTACATATGTACCTATATATATATATATATATATACATTACAACGATTTTTTCAAAATATTTTATAGTTATATAAATGGATAAACTTATACATTTAATATCTACTGTAATAATAGTTTCATCAGGTTTTGTGTGCTTATTCATTCATGTAAGTAGTTAGTGAATCTTGGCGTAGTCACTAGTTTAATTTGCATATTCAGTATACATTCCATTAAAGTAAACAAAGAAATTATTTAAACAATATGTTCAAACAGACTTTGCTTCGTTCTTCCTTTTACTTCATCATGTTAAATTATTTATGTAACTTTAAATGTAATTATGTATATGTATTAAGTAATAACTCCAAATGGAACAGGTATAACACTTTAAAAATATATTTAATATACCTACCACCTGTACAGGCTTGAGGCTATAATAGTTCAATACCTTTTTTTTTTTATTTCTATTGACCTAAAAGATAATAATATTATAACCTTAAAGACAATTTAAAAAAAAAGGAAATATTACACATTTTGTTATTTTATATATTGGTCTTATTGATTTTAAATTAAATTCGTAGTTTTAATTGTTTTCAATTTTAAACAAATGTTTTAATTTTTAAATACTCATTCCTAGACTTATCCATTATCTAAAGCAAAATATATTTTACGCTGGTCTTTGATCGGAACAATATATAGTATAATGTACAGGAAATTCAATAGTCTAATTATTTATTTTTTAATATAATACCTATATTACGTCGTAACCTAATATTTAAATCTCTTAAGTTTTAAAAATGTAAAACTAATGGTATACATTAATATCACGAATAATCGTTTTATCTGCATCTACATTCTAGGTAAAATTTAAAACAAATACAATAGTATTAATATAGTGAATGTTACATGACTTGTAGTTGTTTTAAATTGTTTTAATTAATATACATGAATATATTCCGCACTGTATGGATGTTTTTTGCATCCTTCTATCCCCTTGCAACTATATGTTCCCTTCGTAGCTTTATGATTCAAACTATAAAACAAAATTATTATTTTTGTTTGTCCTTCCTTGTCTCATAGCAAACTCGTTATTTTTTCTTTCCTTTCTCAACATTTTTACTCGCCTCTCCTGATATAAAAATTTACCTAATTCTAGATCCCCACTAAATTCCTCTTCTGGCTTCTCTATTTATTTGATTATAATTGTCCAGTTTGTAAGGTTTTTTTTAATAAAGGCTAATTAAAAAAACAAAAACAATAAAAGGTAATATGTATTTTACTATTAAATTTACTAAAAATCACTCAATTTTAAGTCAAGGTTAAATTAATAAATAATTTAATTCGTCCTGAAAATGATCGATAGGTATAAATATAATATATATATATATATATATATAGATAAATAATAAAATCGGTTGATAGATAATAATATACGAGTAGATTATAAATATAGTTTTCTATATAATCGTGGTAATGAATACCTATATGTTTTTAACAATAATTTATCAATATGTATTATTATCATGCATGCGTAATTATGACTAAAATTGTGTCCTTAAAATAACCATATATTAGCAATTATTAAACAATTTCTACTTAAAATGCATACGTTATAATAGGGTCATTGTAAATAATAGTATATCTCCGAGTTGTCCACAAACAATGTGAGTAAAAATACAGAACCACTAAAAAAGTGTTTGATCTCATTTCACACGATGAATGTTTTTGACATTTGAATATCGGCAATTGTGCCTTGTGTATAAGTTGTTCACGTTGGAAATTTAATTAACATGAACATTTGCTCGATCAAGGCGTCCTTGAATTTATTAAAATAACGATTGTATAATTATTATGACTCCAATGTACATAATAATAATAATAATAATATTATAATATATTATGTTTTTTTTTTTTTTCCCCCCCAATAGTTTACCTCGTTCACTCGGTTAAAAATATTATAATAGATTTTATAATAAGTCTACCGTCTACCGTATGGTATACATCTCTACCTATATCTCTAATCTCGAGTTGGGTTTATTTTTCGTCCTGCTTATCAGCTTGTATACTCGTATATGCCTATAGGACTACAGATCATGCTAGGACCTAGCTGATACTCATACGTACACCTACGGCTATCGGCGGTACCTACTATATTTTTGTTCTATATATTCCCCGAAAGACCACAACTATTCCACGCATTATAGTACGTATCAGTGGCGGCTATTGGGCTTTAAAAGTGGGAGGGCCATTAAAAATTATTCATTTTTGAAAAGCATGGAATACGATATTAATTATACCTACCTATACCAATTTAAAAGGTTTAATTTATTAAACCAAAATTAATACCATATAGAAAAACAAAAATATAAATACGTTTTACAAAAACCGAAAATTACAAAATAGTAAAACTTATACGTTTTATACTTAAAATTTAAGCGTCCATCTTTCATTTCATTTCACTGAACAGTTTATTAATACGATACTAAACTTTTATCGTCTATATTATAATAATATACGTAATGTACACTGGTGATAAAATAATAAAGAAATATATAGAAATGTTCGCGTGTCACGAACACACAGTAAATACACGTCAACTTATATTCAGTATTGTTCCGCAGTCCACATGCACGTCGGGCGATTATTCGTATCGCTCCGGCGGCCGCATTATTTGCCGAATTCTCCCTCATATGTTTTTGTGTTTTTATCGTATAATCATGACAACATGCAAATTTAGATACACTCGAAACCGCTTTGATCTGATTTACATGAAAAAAATTCATAATACAAAAATATTTTGTACGTTTTAAGTTATAGTTAAAAATTGTGGATTACGTCCATTCCACATAACACTGTCGATGTATTATTATTAAAATATTAGATATTAATTGTATAATATGTAATATTAATAAACTTTAATTAGATAAATCAAATTTTATAGTACGCATATATAGTATATTATATAAAAAACCACGGAGAATTCAAACGAACCAATCAGAGCAAAGCGGTCCTACCACGGTTGTAGATAGACAAACGTATCTACGACCATGGTACCTACATTTGCAAAATACGCTGACGGGCGATTGTCAACGTCGCCCCATAGCCGAGCGCTGTTCGATACTCGATAACCGCGCAGATGAATAATGGCATTGATTAAATAGTAATTTATAATCAATGATAATAGGTAGGTAGGTACCTATTTCTACCGTGCTATTACCTACATAATATATTTTTAAACTCCGGTTACCTCATAGTGTTTTCATAACAATGGAAAACAATTTAATTACTTTCGATAATAATATTTTGAAAACGCGTTACTACGTTTTTTATAGGGGGGTATGGAGCGATCGCCCTGTCGCCCCATATCAATTACACGCATGACAAAATAGATAGGTATTATCACAAATGACACATTTTTTTTCCCGTGTACGCATCTCCTCTTTACCCGGCCTATAACGTAGTTCACCACTTTTCATTGGTCTAATATTTGATTAAGTAAACAAACAATTAAACACAAATTATAATAACTTAATAATCATAATAAATAATATCAAATATAATTTATTAAAATTTTAATATGTGCACTGTTAAAATATAACTAACAAGTAAATACAGGCAAGAATACGTCATAAGATAACATTGGCCAAATAAGAAGTGGCGAACTACAACACAGGGAATATCTTAGCGGGTTGTGCGCGTATCAAAAATCTGTGATATGACACCCATCAATTTTGTCACGGTTACGCGCTTTTTAGACGAACCGGTCCTTGTATTATAATAATGTAGAGCGGTAGGTGTTGTCATACGGGAATGGACCGGTTTTGGTTCGTGCGCGCGTCTATTCTCTCGCGGAACAGAGTTTAAACATAATATTATCATTGATTACACATATTATAATCAATGATATTATGTACATAGTAAGTACCTAACCTACCAACCTACCAAGCGAACCGCGTCCGTGCGCCAAGTCCCGCCGTCACAATAATAATGCCCGTCCGGACACGGGCCGCGATCGCGCTACTCGCGACGCGTCACTATCACACGAATAACGCCGCTCGCGACACGCGTGTTTATGTAATAATAATAATAATATTATGATATAATGTCGGCGTGCGTTTAAAAAATATATTTTATTCGCGTGCACGCTCCACCGGGTACGTGTAATTAGTTTGGCGCCACTGTTTTTTTTTTTTTTTTTTTTAACGCTTCAATATATACTCGATAATAATAATAATCAACGTAAGAAATATAATATGATAAATACCTAATTTGATAAGAATAACGTAAAATCAATAACGACACGCGTATACCTATAAATACCTATATAATATTATAATATCGATATATCCGTTTTGTGTACCGCAGGCCAAGTGCTGGTGAACTGGCTCGTCTCGTCGTTCGGCACGGAAGAACGACGCAGGGACGCCCGGCTGCTGTTGCCGCAGATCTGCACGGATCTGTTGACGGCGGGCGTCATCAAACAGATACGGGACAAGGATGCGGTAGCCGGCGATCTGTTTAGAGTGAGTACCTATATGAGTATAATATGTACCCTATACATTATGCAACACGATTTCTCTACATTATCGTAGGCCGTACATACAAAAACTTAAATTTCAAAAAAAAAATATATACCTAATGGTCCGTATAAAACCGGAGTCATACACATATCTCGGTTAGAGATCTATAGAGATAGTAACATATTATACCTATTAAGTTGAAAAACAAAAAACTTAAAAACGTTGCACAAAGCTTCTATATATCTAACCAAAGCTGTAATAAAGGCCATTTATTTTTTCCACTATTTATTTCACTGCCAATCGCACTAAAAGTCGTATCAATAATATTCATCAGACTCAAATTTTGACCTACCACGTTATTATTAACCGACTCCATAAGATAAATTTATCAGTACAAAATATCGTTCGTATTATATTTACTCGTGGGTGCCCATTGGGAGGGTCAGGGTAGGAACTTGTCCCTTCCCCCCTAGAGAATTACCAGACAATGGATTATTGCTGAAACCGGTGGTCAATATAAAAATATTATAGTTTATTATAGTTTGTCCTTCCTCCGGAATTTTGCCCCATGAGCACCTATGGAAATATTATATAATGAAAATAATAATATAATTTATATTAAAATTAAATAACGTAGGTGCATTGGTATTTATGAAATAAACTATAAAGTGCAGAATAATCAATAAAATTATGGATTCAAATACCAGTGAAACTAATTATTCATTATATTATGATGCAATTATATTCTTGAAATGCTACCAAGAAAGCGTGTTTATCGAAATAAATATGTAATCATTTAATTGAGTAGGTACGATGAATCTGATTTCAAACATCGTTTCGAGTAAAAATATGTTGCTAAACTTAATATTAGATTCTGAGCGTAGCGAGGGAGCTAGTGGATTTACAATGATGTTTATTTTTTTTTTTTTTTTTTTTTTCTCTGTTAACAAATTTACTACC
>JAIPRL010000225.1:57494-75120 GCA_025469235.1 Pemphigus obesinymphae
AGCCTCGATCGATCCCTACAAAAAAAAAATGATATGAGTTATGTATACTACACCGAAGCTACGCTCAGAATCGTTTTATTGAATGCAATGATTTATCATTGCTTTCAAATTCAATACATCCACCAAATGTACCCTGCCCAGTAGCGAAGTGCATCCACCAATACTGACACCCGACGAGCGAAGTGCTTCCACAACCTACTGACCGGCTTTTTTTTGCAATACTTTTAATGTAGGTACATACATTTCAATTAAACATGAATTCAAAAAATTCATTTTTCGCTGTTATAAGCTTAATTTGGGATAAAATTATATATCGTCATAATATATCTCAAAGCTATATATCCCAATCACCACATCACATTTACAATTATTACTGCAGGTCACACTTGGATATTGTGTTGCAGATGATTTTCAAGTAGATACCTAGTTTAAAAATTAACTATACATTATTTATTTATATTTTATAATTAAAAAATGTTTTTATATTATTTTATACATAGAGGATAAATAAATCTACTGTAGGATTGTAAAAAAAAAGTTTCAAGAGCTACTTATCTATATATAGCTAGTAGGTATCTATGTTTATATTTTATTCAGACTCGTTATTAGAATTAAAATTTAATTGTAATATTACTATAAAAAGCCAGTCAATAGGGGGTGGAAACATTACTCGTTGGATAGGATACTAGTGGCGGGATATATTGAATTTGAAAGCAATGATAAATAATTTTTTTTTGATCAAATGATTATGAGCGGAGTTTCGGTGTATATAACATGAGTATTACTATTAACATTTATATGGCGAATAAAAAATATACATAACGCTTTAGTAAATATTTTATGTAGATCCCATGTTTTTGACATTTTAATTTTCCAATTTATAATCATTTTCGGTCTTTTTGGAAGTTATAAATATCACCAGTGTATTTGTTATTTTCTAATTTATAACAACTTTTCATGATATTTCCTTATAAAAGGTAGTTTTTCTTTACGCTTTTAAAATAAAAGAACACATCATTGTAAGACCAATTGCTATGCTGGGAAACTAAAAAAACGTAAAATAACAACCGGCGAGTGGTAAATTAGTCATAGAAAATAGTCACAAAAACATAACAGAAGTAACAATTATCGACGGCCTGTAATCTGTACTGTGAATGTTATATTAGAATCATTAAGAATAGAATATAAAACTTAAAACTATAAAAAAAATCCATTAATATATAATAAAATATTTATCAAACAATTTGTGTGTTACTCAGCATTTTATATGATGTAGGTTACTCGTTTAGTCGTATATATTGCAAGTATATATAGGTGCCTTTATATAATATATACTTTAGACTTTAGAGGTAGGTCGAACAGTTCGAAGTTCGAAAAATTAAACCGAATTTCAAGAATTCGAAACTTCGAACTCAAGTAAAATTTTGAACTTCAATAATTTTTTGACTCATTTTATATTCTCTATAAAATACTAAGATGATAAATATTTATACACACCGGATGTGGCAACCGGCAGGTGTACGAATCTACAATCTAGCCAACTAGGGGTGTTTCCTCGTTTTAACAATTACATCAATAATAATTATATTATTTTTAAGTGCATCGTATCATAATTCATAGCCTAGGATTAGATAAAGTAATAAAATAATTTCTTCATTTAAAGAGAAAAAATAAATTATAGGTAGTTATATGCCATGGTTGAAATATACCAGGTTATTGCAATTAGTCCAAATTGTTATCAAATGTAAATAAAATGGTGGCGTAAGCGTATAAAATATATTATCCGTACCTATATACTGCTCTATGTTATCATTTATCATGTACGTACCCTTTACGTTACCATTTTATTTTCTATACGCGAAAAACATCAGAGGTTTATAGCTGCAATAACCTAGTATATTGCAACAATGGTATACGCATAGGTATATATCTTACAAACCTATACTCGTTTACTAGGTATTTGTGTGCGAAAAATCAAAAAAAAAAAATTATCATGAATGTGAGCATGTACCTATAACTTATGCATAAGTCATGACGAGTCTATAAAAATATTAGATAATATTGGTCGTTATTTATATTTTAAAAATTAATTTGATGATAATAAAAATAAGTACCTACCTAGGTATTAGACGTCTAGTATTTAGACGTACCTACTTAGCACAATCATTTAGGACAACAGTACACAGATCAAAATATACGTACTGTCCTATGAAACTATAAGTACGTACGGTCACCTTATGGTACCTACCATACTATATATACTCATGTATATTGGTTCTTAACCTTAGTCCTTGGTGAGGAAGGAGGCATGAGATTTATAAAAAGTTTATACTCGGCTACTTTACGAGTAGACTATTTAAATGGCGCCATACTGGTATTACGGTATAATAATATTTATCGCAATAGGTAATACGGTATACCTATATTATTATACACGTATAGGAATATGTATTTATAATGTATTTTACAAAACGCGCCTGCACTTATACTGCAGCAGCTGTTATTTATGCAGGATTTTGCGGTTACCTTCGCGTTTACACTGAGAACACATAAAACAAAAACAAAAAATTACCCTATTTCACATTTGGCGTAGAATTACATAATATATAAACACTTATTGTTGACAACTTGACTATATAATCATATTTTTTTAACTTACCTAGATAACTATCTAAACTCTAAAAAACAATTCAAGTTTTCAAATATATACATATAATATGCGAGTTTCAATTTTTCTTTTCTTACTTCACGAACAATCTACATTACCTATGTAATAATATAATTATACAATATACAGTAATGTTTTTATCATGCGCTCATCTCTCGAGAAGTATAAATAACTTTTGTGAAATTCTCTTCAGGAAAATTATTTGTATACATACTCATTATATTAACTTTCGTTTTTCAAATGACAATCTTTGATTTAAATCAATGGTTCTCAATCTTTTATACTTGATGCCTCCTTTTTACCAACATTCAGATAGTCATTCCCCCCTACATTTTTAACACAAAAAATAGTATATTTCATCATGACAAGTCATAACTCATAATAATATACATTATATAGATTGTAGGCACAATGTTGTATTTAAAGTTTAAAATGTTAAATTAAAAATAAATGATAAGTTTTGTGATAATTTGATTTTCATTTAAAGCAATTTTTGTAATTTCCTCACTATATTCCCCCCTGTGCAGTACCTAAATTCCTCACTGGGGAGAACTCCCTCCCCCCCCCCCGATTGGAAACCACTGATTTAAATTATACATTTTTAAGGAATATATTTTTATAAGCATTTTCACGTTTTGATTTTTTAAATCCGATGAATATTACCCGAGTAATAAGCATTCAAATTTAAGACGCAGCATACTAGAGCGAAGTACTGTAGGTAAAACGTCATTATCTGATTATAAACATAATATATTACGTGCTATTTCTAGTACTCAGATATTATTCATCGAATTTTAAAAATTAAAACGTGAACATTCTTATAAAAATATATTATTTAAGAATTTATAATTTAAATTATAGATTTCCGTTTGAAAATCGAAAGTTAATATAGTTTTAACAAACAAGGGTAGGGGATAAAAAATGTAAAAATATAATATAATGCAAAATAAGTATACAAATAACTTTCTTGAAAAAAATTATATAAAAATTATTTATACTTTTCGAAATATAGCCTGGGTACATAATAAAAAAATAAATAACCATCCTGTATAGCAAAAAGAGGAAAGGTAGGTGTTTGGCGAAAATCGGTTTTATACCCATCTACAAATTTGTTTTGATTATTTATAAAATCCATATTATATTATTTTTATTAATTATATTTATTTGTATGGGCATAAACCGTCTCCACCAAAACGACACCTTTCCTTTGTCTGCCGGTTCACTTCTCCATTAAATTAAAAAAAAGGAATTCCGTTTTCTGCTAACACCAAACTATAAAATCTACCTACGATTATTTAAAAAAACTTTCAACATAATATATAATATTATTATATTGAGAAATGAATAGAAAATTCAATGTATGTAATTCTAAACAAACCTTATAACCTTATTTCCATCAGAGAATTTATTTAAATATTTTAGGATTTTTAATATACAACTGTTATTTTATAGAAATTCACTATATTATACTTATAACTTATAAGCTTAATGTAATTGGTTTTAAACCAAAAAACTGTATATTACACGTTAGAAAAATAATTTAATCATCCCTACAATTATTAAAACAATAGGCAAGTATACAAATAATTTCGTAATGTAGCGAAATATTCGAACATGATATTTTTACTTTATAGTTATCTGTAATAGTGCATTTTAATTTGAGTGCAGTTCAAACATTACCCGAGTGCAATTGAACTAAAATAAGAGCGATTTGACCTTACTCATAGCTAATAGGTACTTAAATTTGCTATTTTGGTTTTAATCGAAATTTTAATTATTATTATTATAGTTCAGCTGTACAAGTAATAACCAACAATAATACCAAAAATGTATACCTAGTACTATAATAAATATGTCATTATCATAATATTATGTATGTAAGTATAGGTACAAGGCCATAGATATAGGATAAGGTATAGGTATAGGCAGAGTTGTAAAGTATTTGAGTAAAAGTATTTCAATATTGGTATTCATATACTTTTTTGAGTATTCAATACTTTATTCAAATACTTTTTTCTTTCTTGTATTAAAGTAGTATTCCAATATACTTTTAATGTATTGAATACTAATTTATTTGAAATACTTTTACATTTTATTTAGGTATATTATGTTATATTATATTATTAAAAATCAAAATGTCACATCTCGCAAATTATACACGAAAAAAAAAAATATATATATATATATATATATATATTATAAAATCAGATAAGCTATATGATTTATTTAATAGATTAAAGCTTAAAATCATGATGTGATTAAACTATTATAGTGTGATTATAAGCATGATTAAACAGTAGTGCTTCGGTAGAAAAAATATTTAGCATACGGTGTGCTACTATAACAAAAAAAAAAAAAAAAAACATCAATATAACCATAGAAAAGTAAATTATTAATATAACTGACAAGCACTTAGAACAAATTATATTTTTGATATGTAATAGTCATTATAATTATATTAATAATGTATTTCAGAACATAATTTGTTCAAAATAAATCAGTAAATATTATTTGTTATTATCATTGTGTACATATATTAATACAATTATGAATAATTACATAAACATATTATATATATTTTAAGTATTTGAAAATTATTCTGGCCCTGTATAGGTATCTATATCAATATATGCCATAATAATTCTTAATTGGTAATTTTGATTGATATAATACCTAGATCAAAATATAATTTATAATTGGTAGATACTACATATATTGTTATTTTTCATTATTATTTTTATCTTATTGATTGTTTGTACTTTATATGATAGTTTTCTTAAATATCTGTAACCATTAAGACATTAAATTTTAAAACAATAGTACATAATATATAGGTTACAGCTATTCAAAAAAATATTAAATGTCATCAAGATAAACTGTTTAAAAAACAAAAGATTTCTGTACAGACATATAGGTACCAATAATAGATTCTTATTTTATAACAAATGTAACTAAAAATATAATATTTCTAAGACGAAAAAATAATTCTGTACATAAAGATGCTCATCAAATAGTAAATACCAACTAAACGCCCACAGAACTTAGAGCGTTCAAAGATTTTAAATTACGCATAGGTACTACTACCTATAAAGTATTTACCATTTTCTACATATACATTCATCCTCTTTAACTAATAATACGTGTTGTAAAAGTCAAGCAAAAAAAAATAAATATATACGAGTATATATGTGATGGGCGAAAACAAATATAAGCTAAAAACACCCATAACATAAATTCGTAGGTATATATATTGTAAAATATATACCATACCGTTTAGATATTAGTTGAAGTCAACAATGTACCGTTGATGTGTAGGCGATTTCACTTATTTTACGTAGGAAGACAATAAATGCTTTAAACATTTATGGGAAATTCTAATGAAAAATTATGGTCTCATTTGAGTTTGGATAATTTATTGATCCTATATATAATATTATATAATATTACAACCATTCCGTTTTATTTATACGTTTGTCTATCGCGTATATGTGTATAGGTACACGCGAAAGAAATTTAAATTCCACTGAATACATTATGCTAAACATATTACACTATTATACTAAACATTTTTTTTTATTTTGACAAATTTATCAAAAAATAAATGAAAAATATACCTATTCAAATATATGAAACAATTAATATTGTTAGAGCTTCTATATGTTGTGTATATGTTATATTCATGATAATATTCCGGATTATTTAAAAAATGTAAACGATAATAATCGATCAACTTTCATTTTAGGTACCTACCTATTTTTAAGAGTATAGCAGGTACCTCTATGTATTCCTACACTTTACTATTATAGTACAATCAATAACAACTAAATTATAACCGGTTTATAACACATCAATATTATAATTATTACGACCTTGAACGGTTATTATTTATACATAATAATCTATAAAAAGTACTTTATGAAATACTATATAGATATAGTTCATTCATATATTATGTAGTGCGATCAAAGTATTGACATGCATTTCCCTAACCCCGCCCATTAAACTTTTTGAGATTTTTTTATGATTATTTAGTATGCAGTTCTTATGAATTCCTGCGACAAAATTTCCATCACAAAATACGATTTTCTGAGTCGGGGGAAATGTTTCCTCAGTCCGCACAGGGTTGTAAAATGCACGTTAAAAAGTAATTAGTATCTATATAGGTGATATTATTTAGAGTATTTGCGGATATTTTAATTTAACAAAAAATATATTGCAGGTTTTGTTGCAATGGAAACGGTAATAAAATTTCAATACGGGAAAATGTCACGAGTCGGCCCTTTTACAAACCAAAAAAAATCATATAATATAAAAAACATAAATGAAAAACTATATTGATGACTGGAAATACTAAAAGGTGTATACTCCAAAAAATTATTTGTAGATACTTCAAAATAAATAATTCATAATTCATTTACAAATTACCGTATCAAGCATTTCAAAATCATAAGCTAATAAAGAAATACAAAATATTTCCAAAAAGGTAATGCAAAATTCAAATACCGCTAGAGACTTAGATTTTCTATAATCTTTACTGTTATTAAAAGACTGTGTATAAATGTGCTTAGTGTTTTATACGAATTTTGGATTCTTAACTAAAAATTAAAGCTCAAAAATTAATATAGACAATTTAAAAATTAATTAATTTTGGAAAGTTAGAGAAGAAAGGTACACCAGTAATAATAAATTATAAGTATTATTGAGGATTTTTCTGACGAAAAAACATGTGTTGATTATTTAAAAAATAAATGTAATATGTATACTTATGATCCAACATGAAAAGTAGCAATAAAGTCACGAAAATCAAAGGAATATCGATTTTCTAAAATAGTAATTTACACTAGTTTAAAAATAGTTTAAAAATTAATGGTGTAATCTAATTAATAGTTCTAAACACTAAAATTTTTTTTAAAAGATAATTTATAAAATTACTATCATGGATTATAAAAAAAAAATATTTTATATTTAGTTGTAAAAACAAAAAACTAAAATATAAGAATTGTAGTGCAGAATAGTGATTATTACAAAAAAAAAAAAAAAAAAAAAACTTAGAAATATACCTACAACAGAACAAAAGTTATTGCATTTGTCAGATCTTCGTGGGACACCCTGTATACACAGAATAAGCATGTTTAATGTATTTTTTGATATATTATTATATAGCACATCTTAACACTTTCTTATCAGATAAAATTAAACAATTCGATTTTTTATGTAAATCATTTAAATTAATTACCTACCTATATTGACAGCTATAAAACAGTGTGGTCCGTGGTCCAAAATTTTTTAGTTTGCGGGCCAAG
This sequence comes from Pemphigus obesinymphae, assembly GCA_025469235.1. Classification (NCBI taxonomy): domain Eukaryota; kingdom Metazoa; phylum Arthropoda; class Insecta; order Hemiptera; family Aphididae; genus Pemphigus; species Pemphigus obesinymphae. The sequence continues at coordinate 65,466 of JAIPRL010000225.1, forward strand.
TTAATATGGTAGGTCAAAAAAAAAACGAAAAAAAAAAAAAAGATAAATCAATAAAAACTTAGTTTTATTATGGAACCTGAATATGTAACATTATAATAAACAAAAAAATACTATAATTTTCATAAATTTTAAGATATATATTGATAATATATATATATATATTATCATACGTTATATGTGTAGATTATAAAAATCAATAGAGAATTTACAAAAAGCAAATATAAATATAAATATACCTGTAGGAGTTTACCACAAAATATTAAAAGTTTCAAATGACAACCCTCAATACTATATTATATTGTTTACGTGCCACTAAAATAAGCTCTACCTTTTTCATATTCTAACAATGGTAAGACTATAATAATTGTAATATAATATTGTGACTGTATTATAATCCCACCCACGAGTACGCCTATATATATATATAGGCTGTACCTGCTTAGTAAACTGATGCGGTGTAACTAATATACTAAAGCTAATTAAATATATACTTGTGTTTTATATTCAGTCGGACCTCATGTATTACTGGGCTCGTTCTGAACTGATAAACTCTCCATCGTCATCACCTGGACGTATTGGTCAACAAACATGGTTAACAGACAAAACTTCAGGTATATTTTGTTTTATTTTATATATTATAGCCTACAGGATAATACACGATACATGTTATATTTAATGTTTTTATTATATACATACAGGTGATTTTTTTTTTAATATAAATAATTTTTGTGAAATTTTCTTTAGAAAGTTATACGTATACTAATATACATTTTGTATATTTTCATATTTTTAAATTTCTATCCCCTTCCCTTATTTTGTTAAACGTGTATAAACTTTCGATTTTCAATTGGCAACCTATGATTTAAATTATAAATTCTTAGAGAATATATTTTTATAAGAATTTTCACGTTTTGATTTTTTTAAATCTGATAAATATTACCCAAGTAATAGGCATTCAAATTTAAGACGCGACGGAGTGGATCGTACTTCATTAATCATTATCAACATCAACTATTGCAGGGTACATGCTACTATAGTACTTCTACACTCCCCGTGTCGTATATTTGAATGAATTTACTCCGGTAATATTCATAGGATTTCAAAAATCAATACATCAAAATTCTTACAAAATTATACTCTTTAAGAATTTATAAATAATATGTTTTGACATTTGAAAATCGAAAGTTGATAAAGTATTAAAAATAAGGTGGATAGAAATTTTAAAACATGAAATATATGGAGTATATATAAATAACTCTCTGAGAAAATTTCCCAAAAATAATTTATACTTCCCGAAATATAATCTAGCCCATGATGAAAAAATCACCATCCTGTACAGCAAAAAGAGAAATGGTACTCAAATTACTCAATAAAAAAATTGTTTTAATTATTATGGAAATTCTTTTTTCTGATTTGAAAAAATTAATGTATATTATACAAAATAATAATATATATTTAAATATAAACAATAAAGTAAGCCTATATAGAGTATTCGAAAAATATTATTTTGCAACTATTATAGTTTCGACCATATAATATCATACTATTATAATCATTAATTAAATTATTTATTTAATTAACGGGCAGTGTCAAAAGTAAGTGCTACACAACAATGGAAAATAGTAATAATAATATCAACAAACAACAATAATAATTACAATACAAATGAATAAAAATATAAATACTATGAAATACCACTTGGACTATAGACATTACAAAAAAAAAAAAATTACAACTCGGGAACGGATACATATATATGCACAAAATACCCTCAAAATATGCATTTAAAAATACTATATAATGCTAAAAAACATGCGTTTAAAATTTACAAATATGCATTAAATATGCAAAAAAAAAAGGTTTAAAAAGTTAAAATTATGGAAAATATGTAAAATGAAATTATTGTTATTTTAATAAGAATGAAACAAACGTGCACATTTCTTATCAGATTTCAAATAGCTTATTCTAATAAATATATGCATTTACATATAAATCCGTTCCTTATTTATAACATATAACTAAAACTAATAAACAAGAAAGGTAAACATTCTCATTTGCCAAACGCATCATTCGGTGCAGTGGATGGTTGCGACAGTAATTAGTTGAACGGAAAGGAACTTGTTGTACATGAAGGGACTTTGAAATTTAATTGAGATAGAAAAGTAGGGACGTCGTACCTACAAATTTTCAATGAAAAACTTACAGTAGCATTTTTCATTTTTATCAATACTATCAAACATGTTAGAAACACGAAACAAGCAACAAATTATAACTAATAATATTATCTAGGGACCTACGTAGCCTTTTTACGATGTTTTATATTTTTTTTAAGATTTATAGTTATTGAAAAAAAAAAAAAAATCAAAAAAATTGATTTTTCAACAACTCGTGCAAAAATGCACATCTCAAAAATCGACTACACAGGACTCTGGATAATTTTATTTTTTATTTCGTCTTTCTACGATATTCTCAAGTTGTTAAAAATGAAAAATGCGTTAACATGTTTTTTTTTTTTTAACAAATATCGCACTTACACAACAATAAAAAATGGTATTGACAAAAGACTATTTTTAAATTACCTACTTTTAAAATATATTTAAATTGTTGGATTTTCATTTTTCTTAAAATTTCATGAAAAAATTGTCTATATAAAACTTCTTAAAAATTAAGTATATAGGTATCTACCGAGTTACGACGTCCTCTTAAGTACGCATTAACTCTCCTGTCAGCCAGAGTGTGAAGACAAAGTTCACGCAATAACAATAAATCGCAACTGTCATGGTGTGTACGTGACGTGTTATTTAAAATAAAACGAGATCGGTGTGTATATACTATATTATTACTTGAGTCCGAGAAAAATCAAATAATACCTACCCAAAACTGTTATCTACAGTGCATACTATTTGTGTCCCGTAAAAAATGCATTAAAATGTATGACCTATTTGCGTCCTTATTCTCGGGTCTGAAATGATCAGCTATTCAACTATGAGTATAAGTATAATTGTATTTTTCGATTTATTTGATTCACATTTAACATGCATATAATACATAATATAACAGGTAACATAATAATAAATTAGTTTTTCTAATTTTTTTTTTTTTTAATACCATTTTCATTTTTATTCATTACTCATTATTTCGCAGCAATGATTATCAATTTCTACCTTTTAAAATTATTGTTTCGACTTGTTTCGTTATTTTAAAATTACGTTATACATACTTATACAATATTGCTGTTTTAAGTTTTAGATGTCTAAAAAATTGTAGCTGTAGGTATATAATATATATATATATATATAGGTATCCATATTACTTACCTTTTCGAATGATTTATTGATAAAGACTAATCATTTTCCGTGGATTAATTATTATTAGGCCATACGCCAGAGGACTTTTTGACGGATTCGGTCCGACGGATCAAATCCTTAGGTCCTCGATGGATTTGGTCCGCCGGACTAGGTCTTTAGTTGTGCCCACTACGTAAAAATTAAAGTCCGTTGCTTTTCGCGGAACGTATCCTCCAGCGGACTTCATCCGCTGGTCAGTGGAGGAAATCCGTTGATTTTTATGCTTAAAACCAAGTCCGCTGGTCTTTCAAGGCGTACTGAAAGACCTACGGATTTATACGACGGATTTCAGCTGATTTATCGGTCATTAATTTTAGGTATGTTATGAATTTTTGTTAAGTAATAATGTTATTTTATGCTCATACATTTTAAATAGGTATATAATTTAATAAATAATGAATAAACATAATATACTTTCGAAAAAAAAAAAAGTTGATAGTCGCTGCAGCATTGATGGGTGGGTACCATTATATATCAAAAAAAAAGGAAAGGAAGGCGTAGTGGGTCATAATAACTTGGTTTTGATTGATATAGTTCTATGAACTCGGTAGTAACAGACCTACTCCAATCCATCAAAATGTATGTATACCTACTGAGTACTGAGCATAAAATTGAATTAAAATTTGATGGTTATTTTGATGCTTATCAAAAAAAAAAAAAAAATCGTACACAAACTATTGATAAGTAAACAGATGATATTTTATGATAATAATAAAATAGATAATAAATAATAATAGGTCCGTCGGATCTGGTCTGATTATTAGTGGAGAAACGAGAGACTTGATCCGTTAGACTAAATCTGTCGGATTTTTTTTCTTGCCGGATGAAATCCTTAGACACCACACGCGATTGGGCTTTTTAGAGGATTTAATCCGCTAGATATCAAATCCGTCAAAAAGTCCTCTCTGTATGGCCACCTATTGCTATATAAGTATTTTTATCAAATAATATATACGTACGTTTATACTTTATATAATATTTGCTGTTATCATGACCGAAGTGCGTCCCAATTTCAGGGACGCAAATAAACTATCGCTTATATCAATTGGTATCACGCAAGTAGTGTGCAGCCAACGATATATATGTTATCAGTTAACACTAGATTGATTTTGAGAGAGAAATATTGATATTATTTTAAATAATGTCAGTTATGTGGTAATGCTATGACAGTAGTAAAATATAGCAAGTGAAAATTATGTCGGGAAAATCGAGTCAATTATATAATTTTATCGTTTGACGTTTTCAATGTATGTTTATACAGTTTATATATTTAATTTTACATAAGTATAGTTAAATTAATGACCAAATTTGTTTAATAAAAAAAAACCTAACACTTAGTTAAAGAGCACATTTATATTTTTACAAAGACAAATCATTGTCATTGCAAATGCAAATGTCAAGGATATTTCTGTTATCATAGTCATCAACTATTTGTAAATTTCGCTTAGCTGTATTTATATATTTTATTGTTAATTATATTATTATAACAAACTTTTAAACCAAAAAGCTTGATAAAATGAAGGATACTTAAAATGTAAAATTAATAATTTATTACTAATTTTTAATAGGTAGGTACTTAAAATTAAATAAATATACACTATTTATATATAATATATTATACTCCATTATAATTTTATCGTATAATAAGTCATTTCTGATTTTCGCTGTTTTTTTAATTCAATTTTGTCGTAAACCCGATTAATATACATAACTATATATATATATATATATATATATATATATGTACATTTGTTTGGTTATTTTATATTACTGAACTATTTTCTCTGGAGTCAATATATTGAGATGGCTCGTAGGCAGAGGCGTCATTTGGGGGGGGGGCAGGTTGTGCAACGGCACCACCACTAATTTAAAAAGTGTCCCTAGCTAATGCTCTAATTGCGGGAAATGGAGTTAAGTGAAGGACTGAGATGGCCGAACCCACATAGCTGGGAGAAGGCGAAAGAATAATTTTCTATATGTAAATCTATACTTACCGAGTATATGATAACATTGTAGAACGTGATTATAGAAAAATTGGATTTAGGAAATTGTTTTTTTCATCTTATTTTGAAGCTTATTCTGTTAGTTTTTCCAGTGTGTTAATCAATTGTATAATTATTCGTTAAAGGTGTTGAAAATGGTAAAGATGGACAGACGTCTCAAACGTATACAAAATCAGAAGAACTACAAGAAATTCAAAACAAAACTGTTCCAAAACTGCAGGTACTTACCTTCGTCCTACATGTATTTTTTATATGCAAAATCGTCTATTATTCTGTAGTTGAAAAATTATATCTCGAGTATAAAAATATTTATATATATATATATATATGTATAAAAATTTATTTTTTTATTAAAAAATTTATTAAAGTTTAATTATTTGTTTATGCGTTTTAGCAATCGTTTAAAAACGGCGTAGGACCAATACACAAAGAAAACATGCCTGCGGATATTGAAAATATATCCGATTATTCACCAATTAAAAGTCCCAAGCCTACTAGTTTGCCGATAAGACGTAAAAAGTCGCTGTGTTCGTTATCCGACAAATTTTCGGCTCTATCAATTGACCAGTCAAACATTCCTGTCAAACAAGCCAACGGAAATACGGCCGATGAAAAGGCCGTAAAAAAATCGAATAGTACACAATCACCGACCAAAAGCGTATCCATTTCGTCGACGCCTAAACACAATGCCGTAGATTCGCCTGACCCTTCGCTGACTAGTTCCAATGGTGGCGGCGACGATACTCGGTTTTATACTCCCGTCGGGGTGACTAACGAGTCGTCCGCCGCGTACAATAATGGTTTATCCCCCATAACGACAACGCCGAAAGTCTCCAATTCTGTTAACAAGATCGTCTTCAACGGTCTGTCGCCAATTTTGGATTCGAGCGATACTGGTACGGTCGTTCACGGTGGAGAATCGCTATTACTGAGTTCGCCCGAAGTCGCCATTGAAGCTATAAAGTGTAATTTTTCTGAAAACTCTTCGATTTGTTCCAAGGAAACTGAACAGATTCTTCAGAAACAAACACCACCAGACATCACCATTTCTGTTACACCTCATCATCCTGCAGTTCCTGAAAAGAGTATTGTACTTCCGTCTCCTGCTCCTTCACAACTACCCGGTAGCATCATTCCACCTCCTCCACCACAACTGCCTGAAAGTATCATCATTTCGCCTCCTCCTCCTCCTCCTCCTCCAACTCCTCTACCGCAAACAATCGAAAGTATCATTCCACCTCCTCCTCCCCCACCGCCGCCGCCACTTGAAAGTATCATTCCACCATCGCTGCCGCCTCCTCCTCCTCCTCCGCCGCCTCCTCTATCACCGTCACAAACCCCTGGATGTTTCATACCTCCACCACCACCTCCTCCACCTTTACAACTACCCGAAAGTACTATTCCACCTCCACCATTTTTAGGAAATTTCATACCTCCACCACCACCACCACCACCGCCACCACTTGTATTAAACAGTATGACTAGTGGTATTCCACCACCACCGCCTCCAACATTATTTAACAAATCATCAGTTTCTGGATTCAATGGCCCTCCACCGCCTCCGCCGCCCATGACTGGTCCGACGCCGTTTCCTGCGCCGCCAGTCGGTGGTTGGAACGCTCAACGGGATCGTGAGTATTTATTGTACCTATCAGTGGCGTAATCATGGGGGGGGATCTGGGTGTCGAATCCCTCCCCTTGGCCTTTTTTTTTTTTTTCGTGTAGAATTTTGAAAGAAACAACAAAATATAAGTGTTATTGATGAAATTATCAGATAACCGAATCATAATCGGTAAATTTAGTGAAATTTGAAAATTAAAAGTAATAACTAAATATTTTGATCATTAGAATCGATTAAACGGATTAGCTATGCTAGCAGTTCATAATAATGTATCCATAGATCCCGAGGATGTTATAAATGAAATGGCTCTGAAACCAAGAAAAGTCGACCTTTTTTATTGTAAACACTAATAAATATCAATTATTATATTTACTTAAAAACAAATTATGTATTTTATTATTATGAAAAATTGTTTATCCCCCCCCCATGACCTAGCCCTTATTACGCCACTGGTACCTATATAGAATGCAATTTATATATGTACAGTGCCTATTTATATAATCAATTTGTACAAGTCGTCATATTTTTAATACAGTATTACGTAAAAAACCAATCACTCCGCCAGTACCTATGAGACCTTTATATTGGACAAGAGTCATCGTGAAAGAACCTATTGTTGAAATGCATACGCCAACCACGCCGGAATCTCCAGACGGGTATAAATATATTGATATGGAGAATGTTACGTTGTTACGTTTTCGGAAAAACCGGTGTTGTAATTTATTGTTTTCAACAGTTTGAAACCGTTGTGGAGCAATTTGGAAGAAGCCCCAATACCGAACATAAATGAGTTTTCGCAGCTTTTTTCCAGACAAGCAGTCGAACCGAAAGTAGCGAAAAAAAAAGTGCAACAAAAAAAAAAGACTGAGGCGAGTTGAAAAAAAAATCTTTAATTAGTTTTATAAATATTAGTAATAATAGATAGTACTTATACGTTATTTTAAATGATTGTATAATATATATATATATAGGTATTCAAACAATTGTTGGACACGAAACGATCGCGAAACGTAGGCATATTAGCTCAAAGTTTGCATTTGGATTTTTCCGAAATCGAAAATGGTAAGTATAATTCGTGTGTGTGTGTGTGTGTGTGTGTGTGATATCGATGATGCCGATTATTTAAATCAGGTATTTATTTTTTCAGCTCTTTATAATTTTGATACGTCCGTGGTAAGTGTCGAAGTGCTTCAACAGATCTATGAAGTGGTAAGTGCAAATCTTCGTATTCACTTAGACCATATAAGTTGTAAAAATACTTTTAAAATGTAACCATCCTATAAATAATTCACAATTATTATATATGTATATAGTCCCTACCTATGTACACTGAACCAAATATCATTGGTAGAATATGCAATAATCAAATTTTAACAAACGAATATTTGTTAAAATAATAAAATATTCATTTTGTAAATTTCATAAAATATATCATTTATAATTTAATAAAAATAATTTGTAAAATGAATACAGATTTTATTATTATAATAAAATATGTTATTAAATTGAAAAAATATTCTGTTTAAATCGATTATTTTGATTGACAAATGGTGTTTGTTCTACGAAGAAGAAAGAAAGAAATGAACACAAAATATTTATAATTGAATTAGCAAAATATTTGTTAATTCAAATAAATTTGTATTCAATTGGACAATTTTACCCGAGACATAGATAAAAGTAATTGTTAAATCAATAATACGTTTTGTTATTTTATTGTTAAATTAACAAATATTTTATTTCTAAATCAACAAACATTTTATTGGACGTATATTAACAACAATATCATTATTAAATTAATCTATATTTTTATTGAAATCACAGATATATTTGGTTCAGTATACAATTTATTAGAACTTGAAATAATATGTCATATTTAAATATTCAATATATAATACACGAGTTGTATATATTGTGAAATATAAACAATAGGTAGACTATTCTTAACCCCCACTGCCTTCTCTATTCCCGAATACCGTTAACTACCAATAGATCCCCTCCTACAATGATCCCTGACGCTATTCATTTTTTTTTTAATTGTTCACAAATATGGTTTAAATGGCAATAAATAATGTATATAGTAACTTAATTTTCGTAATTAAATTTTTATACAATATATGCTTATTATAATATTCAATTTTATTTTTTTTTTTTTTTTAAATACGCCTAAAATAATATAATATAAAGACCTTGTGAGCCAGTAAGCATTCACGGTTGATTTGTACGTATAAACATCTATATACCTAATCGGTTTTTAGACGAATCAGGATTTTATAATTATAGTGTATACAAAACTTAAGAAGTATTTTTTAATAATTATTATAGACGTTATAGCTATAAAAAAAAAAAGTAGGTAAGTACCTACCTACGTACTTATTTCGTTCGGTTTATAAATTAACATTAATATATTAATATTTTTGAATTTGGTTATCTGCGTTACATATATATTATTTACAATCGTATATTACTATTTTGTCCGAGAAGTTAACGACCCGGGACGATAGGCTAATTTTATGAAACGTCTCAAATTTTAGCGGAAATAATAATAATAATACGTACATTCTGTCTCCGTCCGTCTAATTGGCAATATAGCAAAATTATACAACGCAAAATTGAAATTATGGCATTTTGGTTAGATTTAGAGCTTAAACACCTATTATCAAATTTAACGAGAAGAATAATTTCGA
>JAIPRL010000225.1:85567-174318 GCA_025469235.1 Pemphigus obesinymphae
TAAATAAATATGAAACTAGTCAATCATTCTGTTTTGACCCCTTTCAAAGCCATAAGAAAAAAATTATCAAAACTTTAAGATCTGTTTCTTTAGAACTTTCTGACCAAATTAATTCCATTTAAAAAAAATGCTACTAAAGCAATTCCTGGACAGAAAACATGCAATGCCTGTAGAGAAGAATTTTATAAGCAAAAAAGTTTGGGCATTGTAAATGACATTGAAAAGCCTACTGACAGTTGTCAAGATATTAGTAGCATTGAGAATATCTTGAGTACCTAATGGATTCAGAAGAAATAAATACGTCTTTGATCGCAATATATACCTTATGATAATTATTGGTTTTTTGGACTTGTAATTTCAAAAGATGAAGAATGTGACATACAAATCAAATGTATGCATCCTTTTAGTCCAGCTCCATCAGTTTATTGACCATATCAGAAAGAAGATATATATTTTGTTCCATCAGAAAACATTTTAAGTATTATAGAATCTCCCACAATAAAAGATTCAGGGAGAGTCTACTACTTTCAAGAGAAAGATAGAACCCGAACCAAACTTTTTCAAATTTTAACGAACCCGAACCGAACCAAACTTACAATTTTTAATTCGAACCTGAACCGAACTATTCAATTTAAATATCAAATCCGAACCAAACTTCAAAAAAATTTAAAATAATTTAGCACTTAATTAATTTAAAAAGTTGGCAACTCCAGAGCTTCTTTTTTCCCCAAAAAAAAATATCAAAATACTGAATACTGATATATAAATTTACTCAGTGGCAGTGTATTATTAATAAGACAACAAAACAATCTATTTTTGTATCGTACCACAAATATTGGTATACGAATTACGATTAATGTATATTTTCTGTATATCCCGCTTCTAACGCCAAAAACTCGTCAGAATAATTGGTGATCGATTCTAATTTAAAGTATTTTAAATATTTATTAACATCGCTATATATTTATAGCATACTATGGAATATGGGTATATAATTTTTAATAAGTAAGTACATCATATTATATTATATTGATAAACAATAACGAAAATTTGTCGATAAGTACCTACTCATATATTATATTACGGAAAAAATTATTATCTATCTTAAAAACAGAAAAAAAATTACTTATTTAAACATTTAAAAATTTTTTAGCAATTTTCGACAGATTAGGTTCAAATTTTGTTTTCTTTAGTTCGATATTCGAACAGCACTATTTTGTGATTAGTTCGGTTTGAAAATCGAACAGTTCGTAACATCAGTAGAAATTACTTTATATAGTTACATGAATAATGATAATAAATTGAATTCATATCATATTATTTAACATATTAACTGTATACCATAATAATATATAGGTACACTCACATTAACTTTTGAGGGTCTCTTTGGCAATCCATTAGTAACTTCACAAACTGTTGATCTTTCAGGTAATCTCTAGTTCTAGGATCCTGGGAAAGTTTTAAAAAAGCTTCTGCTGGAAATGAACCATTATCTCCAAAAGAAGATTGAGGTTTCTTCACTTCTTTTAAGCCATCAAGCAACTGCTGATTATTAGGGTCGAACTGCAATCCGTCTGAATATGCTTTAATAGCTTCGTCATTTCGACCTAAAAACGCCAGGGCTGTTCCTTTTCTCGAATACCCCTAAAAAAGATTGTAATATTAAAATATTAAAAATCTATAGATCTACCTTGTGTAACTAACTTTAGGCCAATCTGGTTTAATGGATACAGTCTTTTCAGCATCTTCCAGTGCATTCTGATATTTTTTTTGCTTAGCATATGCAGCTGATCTATTACTATAAAGTACATGATTGTGGGGTTCTAGTTCAATAGCTTTTGTATAGTGTTCAATGGCTTGTTCATAATTTCCGGCTGATAAAGCAGCATTACCTTTATCTTTTAAATCTAATGCCTAAAATACAATCAAAATTTTTAAACCACATGTATGATGCTCATTAATAAGCTTTCTGATAATGGTATATTTTTTGGTCATATAAGATGTGTAAATTTTCAATTTTAAAGGATAACTATACAAATATATAATTATACAAATAAATGATTTTTTTTTATTATACAAGATTGGTGTTTTGACATATTTGTGTACTTGTAAACAATAAGGTTAACGATTTAAATATTATTTAACAAATATAAGTACTTACCATAATACGAACGTTTATTGTTTAATTAATACAATAAAAGTATGAAATCAAGAGAAAATCTTTTAAACTACAACTACTTTTTAATTATTAGCAAAGACACATTCAATAGAATGAATCGAAACTGAATTGTAATTCATGAACCATAGAACATCGAAGTCGAGAGAAATAGAGAATATTCTAGAATATTGTCAGGAAGAAAAAACAATAACCGGACAGTGTAACCAACACTCAATATTGAAAATTGAATTCATAATTTTTGATAAGATAAAATTGTTTTTTTGATTTATAAAAATTACAAGCCAAAAAATAAAGAAAACTTAAAACTACAATACAATTATCTAACTAAACTAACATGTAATTCAAATTGTATAAAATGTAAATTTTTATTCCGCAATTAATTATTTTACAATTTTTTTTTTTTACAGTGCTGACTTCGTGTACAGAATAAAATAATTTTAAAATTGTATTCTATAATAAAGTATTATTTATATATAGTAATATTACCTTAGATCATATTTAGATCTAATTTAGAATATTACTCTATGATTTTTTACTGCCAAAATTCAAATTTCATATTTGATAATATCACAGTTCATTTTATTTAAAGTACAATAAAATTGTCAGTTTACCAAATAAGTACTATCACAGAATGTTCTGTGGTACTATCAACCGTGCTATCAACATACTGTGTAATCAGTGATTGTATACAATCAGTATACTGATGTTTAATTCAAATTATTAAGAATTAATAGTATGTTTACTAGTGGGAAATTCCCAAAATGTTCTCCCAGTCCGCAAATGATGAAATCTTTGATGACCCTTTTTTGTGTAGTCGTCACTCAATTCAAATATCCCCACTCCACAAATATTTCTTAGGATCTTCAATGGTGTAGCTAAAAAGAAATGTGTATACGCCATAAAATAGGTATCTGAGGAAAACCAGATAGGAGAGTTCTGGCAATAGATGGATGAGGTAATGCAAGGTGTACAAGGAATTGAGAATATTGTAATAGTCATTTTTAGGGATTTGAATGGACGTGGAGGCTGTAATAGAATATATGATTGTACATGGAGGGTAAGGATTTGAAGAAAAGAATGAAGCTGGAGAAGAATACTTGACTTTGCATCAGCGACCAGCATATTAATTGCTATTAATTAATTGTGAAGTTATTTTAGGAAAGGAGAAGAGCATTATATAACCTATAAGAGAGAAGGAGGAAAATTAATTATTTTATGTGAATGATAAATTAATTAATTTTCCTCCTCCTCTCTTATAGATTATATAATGATCTTAAATAATGGAAGGACTGTAAGGTAATCCCGGGTGAGAATGTGATAACACAGCATAGGTTAATGCCTTAATGGTTATAGAGAATCAGTAAAGGAAATAGAGGACGCACAAAAATAAAAATACAAGTAAAAAACTGAGGATTAAGTGGTGGAAATTAACTGATGAAAATGAAAAAGTATTTACAAAGAAACTGAATGAGACTGAAGTGTAACGTAGCAGAGGGTGTTAAAGAGGGTAAGTAGTAAAAAAAATATTAAAAAAAAAAAAAAGTTTGAGAAATAGCAGAAAACCAAGGCGAGGAATGATTTTGTAGAATATAAAAGTTCAATGATGTAAAGCGGCAAAAAGTGCGGGAAGTAAAGCTAAATATTAGAGAAATATGATGAGTTGTATGAAAGATTAGGAACAAAATAAGTGCACAAACTGGATAAGGGAAGAGGAAAATAATCCAATGATTTACAGATGGAAATAATAGGTAACTTAAAGAATTATTATATGAGGAATTTTCAAGAAAGGCAGTAGTAGATTGAGTTGAGTGGAATTTGGGTATGGTAGATTTAATAAAAGAAAAAAAAATATGGAATGCAGTTAGAAATATAAGAATTAAGAAAACGGTAGGACCAGATAAAGTACCTATAATATTTTTATTTTATTAGATACCTAGTGGTAGTAGACATATTATTATCATGTTATAATAATAATATAATATTTCACAGTTTGATTACAAACTTTATCGACTGATGTACCATAATAATATCATACCATATCTGTAAAATTGTCTTCAATTCTAAGAAGCCATTATTAGCACCCGAAAACGTACCGTGAATACGATAACGTTTCAATCACTTTCGTACGCGCAATCATATGTCAAATTTTCTAGTTTTTGACGCTACATAATATAATTTTTGTAAAAAGAGCTCAGCATTTCTCAAATTTTGAAGCCGCATATGGCCCGATTTAGGTTCTGAAAAAAGTTATAGCGTTGTCATTACCTCCTCAATGTTTTGTCATATCGATTTAAAAAAATATAATCTACAACTATTTTTAGAGCATTTTAAAAATTAAAAGTGCTATAAAAATTGAATGGAAATTAATTTTTTTAAATCGATATGACAAAACATCGAGGAGGTCATGACAATTTTAGAACATTTTTCAGAACCTAAATCGGATAATATGCGGCTTCAAAATTTGAGAAATGCGGAGACTCTTTTTTACACATATTTCAACCCAGTCGCGAGGCCCCTTAACGGCAAAAGTGACGATTATTAATGATCTGACAGTAAAACGATGTATACAACACCACAACAACGCAATACAACGACGAGTGGATGTCCGTGGAAACGTCACACGTACCAACAGAAACTACACATGTTCCATGCATCGTCCGTGGCGACCAAGTGTTCGAAAGTTCCAGAAACTTCGATTCCGGGGTTGGGTTCGGGCTCACCGAATAATAGTACTGCATGACCCATTTCACTGCTGCTGTGGCAATGCATAATATACGATATGCGTATGTACTAATGCTGAGAGCCTAGTTTCCGGATAATTAATCCGGATCGATCCGGATTGATGAATATGCTATAATCCGTTTAATCTGGATTGCAATTACAATCCGGGTTACACGTCGAGTCCGGATTAACGGATTACACGGTGAATCCGGATTAACGAATTACATTGTGAATCCGGATTACATGATTATCGTTATCACTGATTCGAAATATTACTGGACAATATTTTAAAACTTTTATGAAATACGCTCAAAACAGACAAATGATAAAAACAACCACGATCGAAATACACATTGACCATTTTAATTGTATTAAACTTTCCTATAAACTAACTATTATATTGACGGATTGAATCCGAAATCCTGATTAAATTTACAATCCGGATTGGCGGATTATTTCCACAATCCGGATTAATAGATTGGATCCTAAATCCGGATTGACGGATTAGACCCTAAATCTGGAATGACGAATTTAATCCGTAATCGGGATAAAACAGATTGAATCCAGAATCCGTATTGTATATTTTAATCCGAATTACGGATTGGTCAAAGGAATGCTCAACACTAGTACGTACTACCATTGACTATAGGTATATAGAGGGGAAATTCAAAAAGTTTCCCAATATTTGTCGCGTCTGTAATCATATTCCATTGCTCAAGCATTTATGTACCCACAATTCCGACTACGTTTGAATCACTGAAGGGTAACTCGGTCGGTTTAGAGTGAGTACACGAATTGTGAAGTAATCAATGGTCAAAGGTTCGTCAAATCCAGTCGCAGGAATTAAGAATTGTTGCAAAATTTACAGCAAAAAAATAAAAATAAAATATACGTCGAGAAAGTATTTAATAAACATAAAATATGAAGAATAAAGCCTTGGTTTCTTACAACCACGCAATGCGTGGTGCCTATTGCGCTATCGCGCAATAATTGAAGTGCCGAAAATCAATGAGTGTGTTTATTTATAATTCACGCACGGGAATTTCCAATCACGTCACAGTTGCCGGTCGGACAACTTTTGCGCGGGATCGTTTTATCATGTTATCACCATAGAAGCAGATTATTTACGTCGCGTTATTATTTACTATTATTATTATTTATTCGCGGTATAATAATAATAATAGTTATTCGAAATTAAACTTATACTTTATTAGTTATTATACATTAAACTCAAGTTTCAACAAAAATTAATTTAATAATTGAATCTAAATTATTCTCTACCGCAGCATTAAGGATCTTGGATTTCACTATACTCCATCTTTATGTTTTACTATCACATAAATATCATTAAAAATTTTAGAGTTCATAAAGCGCAGTACAAAATTATTTACATCTAGCTTATTACTCATGTCTTCGCTTACTATAATTTACTTTGGTCTGTTCCATTCTCGGATACTGAACGGCCGTTTGGCATTCCTATTTGACAAAAGACCAATCACGTATTGAGAATATTCAAAATAAATCAACGAGTCCTATGTCCTCAAATTAAAATATCTGACTCATTATTATTTATTTATTTTTTTATTTAAATAATAAACGCCACGTTATTTTATTTATTTTATTTTATTATAACCACGTTATTAGCACAACTCTTGACATTTATACTTTCTCATCTCAAATTATAGAGTTGAGGCTAACCTCTCTTTTATCCCTGCTCTATTAAATCGTATCCTGGATTCTTCTCACTTACTTTCTTCAGTATATATCCGTATTTTCTCATATTCTACAAGAAACAATTCCCTGTTTCATGTTACTTTTCATTTTACCACTTACAGACATAATCATACCTTACATCATATGATTTTTCTATTAAATAATACTTATTTCTATTGGTCTCTTATTTAGTTACTAACAGTTTTTTACATTGTTCCTTTTATTCCTAATATTATCACATATTTTGTCATTAATTTATGCTATTATCTACATGGACATTCATTTATAAATTACAAGTAATTAATATTATATGTGTAATATATACATTAACAATATTTTTCAGGTGCATGTGTTATTGGTTTAACACATTATGTTTAATGATACGTTTTGTTTAGTGATATTCTAAATATTTCGTTTTTCGTTTATTGATTACGTTTAGGAAAA
Source organism: Pemphigus obesinymphae (assembly GCA_025469235.1). Taxonomy (NCBI): domain Eukaryota; kingdom Metazoa; phylum Arthropoda; class Insecta; order Hemiptera; family Aphididae; genus Pemphigus; species Pemphigus obesinymphae. The sequence continues at coordinate 92,625 of JAIPRL010000225.1, forward strand.
ATTTCCGTTTAAACGTTATAATTAAGATGTTATGAATAATGTTTTTAAGCACTGATTCGAGTAGACTATTCGATAGTTCATGATGACTATCGAATACTATTTGATAGTATAAACTATTGGATAGTGCTCATCACTACTAAACAAATGGTATTAGGGTCGTTATATATCTTATAAAACCAGAAACGTGTGCTGAATAATTTACCAGTTGAAAGAGAACCATAAGGACGTTGTAGTGAGGATAATAGAACAATGTGTCCCAAGAAAAATATCGGTTATTACTTGTTACAAATAATTATAAAAATTTACATTTTCTGTATTGGAAGCAAAGAGTTTTATATCATGATATTTTTAATTGTTTTTCAGGTTTAATATTATATATATTTTATACGATATACTATAACGAGGATCTTTGCATTTTCTGTATCTTTATTTATTAATATAACTCCAAATTTCATTTTTATATAAAATTTGGGTCTTGAAAATGTAAATAATATAGTTGACTTAAAAAAAATTGAATTTGGAACTCTTTCATTCTTAACCGGCTATTTTCCGAGTCATAATAATTTACATTTGGCGATTTTACGCAGCTGCAGTTAATGACTCGTACGTCCTATACAAAGAGTTCAGAATTCTATGCACACTATATATGTACATTTTACATATACATATAATATATATACATAGTATTCTCCTATATAATGGTAATAAAAATATTTTCCTCTGGTGCACCAAGGGTCACAATATGATTACATACGACATGAAAAAAAATCGTTAAAAAATCGGTGGCTGTGTAATGTGTATGTGTATAATGTGTATACTATATAGAAGGACACGACACTGTTCCAAAATCACGTAAATCTTAATATTATTTCTCCTCCCCTCTGCGTGTTAGTGTGTAAATCTAAATTTTAATATAATACGTACCAGCCTTTCTCTCTTTATACTTACATCGAATATAATATATATAATATATATATATATATATATGTATCGATGACATTTCGTAAATCGTCAACTGAGCATATTACTGTCGGAGTTTATTATGTCAACGCCAAAAATGCAATTTTTACGACAACGAAAACGTTGCAGTGCGTTTTATTACTCTATAAATGTATAATACTGTAATACACGAAATCGTCGTACTACTATAATATGCATGTAGTAATGCAGGTCGATGTATTTCATCGCATATCCCAAAAGAAAAAATATCAAAAATAACTTGAAATAAAACTAATAAAAATTAAACATAAAAAAATTAATGAATTAATATATTTCTGACTTAAATAAAAAAATAATTATTATAATCGTGGGCAATAAAAATTGTTCTGATGATAATGTTTAAGTGAATAATACAGTAAAACGCATTTTAGATTTTTAAGTAGTCAGAGAAATCTATATGATTGTACGCAACAACGTTTATTTCTTTAATTTATTTTATTTTCTGGAAACAATTTATCAGGTAGAAGAACTCGAGTAAAAGTTTTGAAGTTGAGAGATTTTTTGATAGGGAATTCGTTCTAAATAGTATTTATTTTATTTCTTAGACATAAGAAAAATTACCCTTTATAAATGGAAAAATAACAAATAAAATGCCCATGGTTACTATATGTTACTACAGAATACATGATTTATCATTACTTTCAAATTGAGTAAAACCACTTATCACATACCAGTATCCTACCCAACGAGCAAAGTGCTTCTTCTCCTTGCTTGCTACCTTTATAAATTGTCTTTAATAATAAATCTTATTATTAGCTTAATACATGCATGTTAAAAACTTAGAATAGTACTCACATAATAATAGTGGATATTAGAAAAAGTATGGATTAAGACAGACATGTCAAACTCAAAGTATCAAATATATATATATATTGAATAGTTTAGTACCCGGGCCACACATAAACATTTAATGAAAAAAAATAAATATTTTATACAAATTTTTCAATTTCATTCTATACAAACACAAGTACAGTCTAAATTCAAAAAGTTAAAAATAATTAACATTTTCATTTAAAAATAATAATATTGATTATTTATAAGAAAGTATTATTTAAATTACAAAACAAAATCATATTAATAATTATTTTTGGACGATATTTGACATCTCTTTTTTCCCACCAACTTTTCAATTTCGGGAGAAATTTTATTGGCTGAAGCCACTTTTAACATTGAATTTAGATGTGTGTCGGTTAATCTGGATCTTACGGGTGATTTATGGCAGTTCATTAATGAAAATAGTTGCTCACATTGATAAATAGTAGTGTAAACTTAAAATAAGTACTACCAAACATAGAAATAATTTTACGCGCAAATCTACGAGTTTCTACATATCGTACTGGCATGAAGTTGTAAAAATCAGACACCCCAACCTCATTGAATTAATTTTTTAAATTTGAATTATTTTGAATATCGATCAGTTCCATTTGTATATGTGTTGGAACTTTTACTGCGTCTATTGAAAAAGGAGACGTGAACAAAGAAAAATCGTTTTCTAAATATTTGAAATCCTGAAACTTATTTTCGAATTCAGTTTTCAAACATATAATTTTTCTGAATATTTTTTGTAGAAAATTAGTTCATTATTACTTGTTTTATACGTCACCCAAGTTGGGAAATGCGTTAAATCTTCATTTTGTAATTGTGTTGTCCATAGATCTAATTTACATTTGAAAGCCTTAACATGTTCATTAATGGCTGTTATAATTTGATCTTTCCCTTATAATTTTAAATTTAAATTCGACAAGTGCTTCGTAATATCGACCATGAAGGATAGGTCTTGTAACCACATTGAATCCGACAAAGTGCTGACGTCTTGTTCTTTAGATTCTAAAATATTTGTATGGCATCTTTAATTTCCAGAATCTTTCCAATACAGTTGAGCATGATAACCATCGTACTTCTGTAAAGTATAGTAAACCTGAATACTCGCTTTCGACTAGATTATATGTTGACAATGGAGGAAGCACGCGTATCGCGTACCGACGATATCAATTACTTATTCGATTACAGTTTATCAGAAGATAAGACAGTGTAATAACTAATAATGTACGCCAAATATACCATTCTCTAAGAATCTAAGATAGTTGTGACATAAAATAAATATGATATAATTGTTTTTATTATTTTTATTTTTATTTTGTCCCCATTACTATTGGTAGCCAAAAAAATTAGCCGTAGGCCGCGTGTTTGACATGCCTGGATTAAGAGGACGTGATACCCGCATTTGCCGTATAATTCAGTATTTTTTTATGTTCTAAAATAAAATATGTTGTTATAATATAGATTCTTCTTAAAAATTGATGTAATTTCTCTCACGCGTGGTGGAAATTAAAATAATTTACTATACAAATACAATCTATTTTATCCTTATCTTTACTCATATATATAACATTGATAGTATTATGATTACAAAACGAATACATAACTATTTAATACGTTAGAAAAAACGATGATAATAATGGTTTATATTTTTCGATATTTTAATTTGTAGATATTTTAACCTGTCGACGTTTCGTACTTATCGATGTTTCAACCCTCGACATTTTAACTTCTTGATATTTAGATTTTTTAATTTCATACCAAACCCCCAAGAAATATGTTCAAACATACCCCAAGTTCAATGCATGAGTGCTTACGCAGTTACAGTTTATTTTCAGAGTAGTGAAGTGAGAGATCCTGATATAGAAATTAGTTTACATAATTTATAAATTTAAATTGCGTAGTGTCAATAAGACTCAATAGGTAAGTGTTGAAATATTATTAATTCATGAAAAAAATGAAATCTATATACAATATACATAGGTATATTTTGGTGGAGTGGGACATGGGAAATGCCATACCCTAACTTATTTTCAATGATATTTTTCATACACCCAATAATTTTATCCAAATAATGCATTCTCCTTAAACATATGTATTTTAAAAACTATAATATTATAATAATTATATAGGTATGTACCTATATTAGTTTATTTGTAAAGTTTTTTTTTAAATTTAAATATTGTTCCAGTTTTAAATAAAATTTAAGTAAAAATCAAGTAAGTACCTAGATCAGTTACAGATGTTTAAAGGAAATAATATTAAGTACTATTCAAAATTTCCTATGAGTATAAATATATAGTCAATATTTTATACCGTGTATATATAGGCGCTTATAATTAATAAAAAAAATGCTACTATTTCAATGATTTCAGTAAAATTTAATGAAAGTTTTTCAATAAAAATTATTATCCTATGAATTATAATTATATATTATTATTTATCTAATATTAAAAATATGTTATTTTTACTATGTTAATATACTTTATAATCCCCAACCTGTTTAGTATTTATATAATATAGAGGCTATAAAATAAAATTCTACCTAACTATGTTATAAAATATATATTCTTTTAAGTTTAGAAAATATAATATAAATTGTTTATAAATGAATTACTTAATAATATTAATTAATAATCATATTATGATTTAATCAAATACACCATTAAATTAATATTACTGTACCGACCATAGTCAGCAAAACTATTTTTACCATACAAATACTGTGTATTTTACTTGGGTATTTAAATTTTTATTGTCTGGAATCTTAGGAAGGAAAATATTTATTTCATAAAAATGCCCAGAGTTATTACACGTGAATCCTCTTTATTTATTATTATTAGGTAAAGTTGTTAATACTATAATTAGCAGTTTATTGGAATTTGATATTTATTCATTGCATTCTTATATTATTTATTTTACACTTTCACTTTTTTTCGTGTTTTTTCACTCGAGTAAAATAAAAGAATTTCAAACTAACTTAAATAAAAACTATTTTATAACAACTTTTTTTTTATTCTTGTTTTTAACAAATCAATTATTTAATTTTACACAAAATGAAGTATTTAAAAATCGTGTAAAACTTTCGTCGAAAATTGTTTAATGGCTGGTTTTTTTTTTTTTTTTGTAAAAACTACAACTACCCACGGAAATATGAATAAATTCCAACGGGGGTGGGAAATCACTGTGCGTACACGCTATGCGTAAATCTGACACATTTACAGTTTATACGTTGTTCATAAGTGGAACAAATGGCAGTTTTATTGTTTTCGAAAATAGCAAACGAGCACAGTGCTTACTATATTCGATTACAAAATAATAATAAAACCTAGTGCAAATAAAAAACAACAATATTAATGTATAATAATATACTAACATTTTTATTGCATCGATTAATTGTGCGGAAGTTGCAAACACGTCCGGATTTCGTCCAGTCAACGTTTTTTTCGTGTGCGTGCGTGCAGTATTTGTTTCGAAAAATGTACATGAAAATTTTTTTAAAAAAAAAAAACAGCAAACAAAATAGAGTTATATATATATATATATATGAAAAAAAAAACGCTGACGCTTACACAAAACCCGAAGTTTTTGCCATACACAGTATACAAACAGACACAGTAATTGAGTGCTCGTCCATTGTATTCTGTTGACGTTTTGACAAGGTACTGTCGCAATTTTTTACATTAATTATAACAATTAAGTATTATCGAATAATAATAATAATAATAATACTAACGAGATAATAATTACTATTAAAAAATCATTCGAAACCGATCGGAAAAACGACGTTTTTGCACCGCTGTAAATGGTTTTATCGACTTCCATCGAACATGAAATCATCGTGGACGTTGTTGGCCGCCACTCTGCTTTACTTGGGGCTGCTGCAGACGGTCGCGATTGAACAGCAAAATACCACTGACACTGACAACGATTACGACGAATACCAATACGGTGAGTAGGTACCTTATGAAAATAATTTTCAATTGAGAGTTCAAAGACTAGAGCAAACTTTTAAAAATATAGTTGAAAATAAATATATATATTATTAAATAGTAAATGCATTAAGAAGAAACGCCCGCGTTTAAAGGGGCTTTGCATACTAAGGAAATTTTTATAAAAAAAAAAGAAATTAAAATGTTACCATTTAAAATTACGAATTTATAAATAAACTAAATAAATATATTTAAAAATATTCCTGTGTCACTACTATTTTTATTGTTATGTAATCACGAAATCTGTTTGAAAAAAACATGTCTCAGGAGAATAGCTCTCATTTGGGATATGTTGGATCGTACAGTAACCAAACTTTGTTAACATAAAGATGACAACGTTATCTGTGTTTGTACGTCGGGTATTTTTGTTATGAGACCATACTTATTTTTATTAACTGTTGAATACTTAGTTGTTTTTTTAGTTTTCTAAGATTTATAAAAGTCACAAAATGTAATATGTACCTACCTAAGTACAAAATCCAATATACATAAAAACACAAAAAACAGATAATGTTATCGTTTTAAAGTTTATAAAGTTTGGTTTTTGTACGATCACTGTAGCCCAAATTAGAATTCAGTATAATGTGTGGTAGCACTTCGTTCGTCAGACAGGATATAGGTACTCGATAATGTATGTGTTTTGAACAGAGCTTGGCGTTATATATATATATATATATATATACATAAACTGTTATAATCATATATATTCAATATGTTTAAAAATATAGTGTAAACTTAAAACTTTTATGACATTCAAATCACAAAACTTGTAATAATTATATGATGATAATAATATAATATTAATGGCACAAAATTGATGAAAAATATTTGAAAATTTAACCATTTAAAATATATAATATATACATAATACTAAAATACATATTCGATAATAATGTCAACTTTCTAAAATAATATTGTATAAAAATATTTAATATTGTCTTGTAAATAAATTACAATACTATAACCAAAATCAGTTACATCCATTTAATCGTAATTTACACCAAAATGAAAAATTTTATCGAAAACACATTGTGAAAAAATGGTTAGCTAAGGAACGGGAAACCACAATTATCATTATTGTATAAATTTTATGATATTTTAACACTACTTAGTATAAATCTACCTTCATTTTGCGTTTTTAGTGATGTTGGACTATAAAGAGCCGGTCCAATATTCTAGACTCTCAAAAAAAATTATAAAATTTGTATAATATTATTATATCAGCAAAACAAAATTATAGTATCTATGTGACAGTAATAATTTTGTGTTTGTTGACAATTAATTAAGATAAAATAATATTCAGATATTAGTTATATTATCTATATTCGTAATTTGTAGTACGGATTTCCTTTTAAATTCTATTAATACTATTTTTAAATCAATTACACGTCATTAACTTTACCTCGACCTATAGCCTATGACAACATAGAAAGCACTACCAAAAATTTTTAGAAAACTCAGGTATTTCGTGTGTGGTGCTTTAATGGAAATAGGAATTTGGAATATTGTTCGAATGTTAGTAGAAGTTGGTACCCACCAGCGACTAGGATATTGTACAGAGTTTAGACTTTGAAGTTAAAATGGGTTTTTAGTTTATTTATTTACTCAATACCACAATAAATATTTGCCATAATAGATATGTATAGACACCCTCCCTCCCCCCACCAAATGTATTTTCTATTTACTTTGTGCTTTTATAGACAGCCTGTAATACACAAAAACATAAAGTGTAAAGTAATTTTTCAACTAATAGTTGATATACCATAATAGGATAGTATTTACTACAATATGATACCATAACATACATAGGAATTTATTTACTATATAATAACCTAATCTAAAGTCCCTAACTTTCTCAAAGATTTCAAGTATAACTTAAATCGAAGAAAAATCTGTTATCACTATCAGTGTCATTTCTGTTATGTTCTGTGGTTTTATATGTCTGCTGTAAACTTCACATACGTCATATTTTAATTAAAATAATAATTCTTGAAGTTAAAGTTAATAATATAAATAATAAAGTGGGTGAAAAGAAATGTACATTCAATATTTATTACACTTTATATTATCATCTTTATCATGTGAATAAATAAAAGGTTTATCCTCGAGGGTAATATGAAAATTTATTCAATAAACATTGAATTCTTGGCTCTGAAAAATAATAATATTATTTATGACAAACAATGAAAAAAAACATTAACAAAGAGTTTAGGATTAGAAATTTTTATTTTTGAACATCTTAGATAATGCTTAATTTTACTGCAACTTTCATATTGATGGTTATTTTCAGATTCTAAGTAAAGCGATGTGTTTTTTTTTATCTGTATGCATTTTTTTAATAACAAAAAGTGCTCTAAATGTTTTATGCTTATCCTATTTCTAGTAAAAAATTAGGGCTCTTTTGAATTTTCATAATAGTTTTTCAACACCTGAAGAAAAATAAAAAATATAAACACGATTTTGGCAAAATCAACTATTGTTATTTCTTTGTAATGCTACAAATAATGATCCTAGGGATTACATATTTTTAACAAAAAATGCATTTTAATATATAGTTAATGTGAATAATTTTTTACGAATTGTTCAGAAAAAAATTGTTATAAATATTTCAATTTCTTGATATAATGATCGATTTTGAGATAAATCCTAATAATTATAACTTGAAGTTTTAAAACCTAAAAAAAAATGTAGTAGGTTAGTCATACATTACTTTAATTCCAAATTCCAATTATATTTTAAAAAAATCAACAGTTAAAAATTATTTAAAAACTATTGATGAATTGGTCTTACAGAGGTGGGTTTTTTTAAGTCTAAATGTAATTTGCGCATTTCTCATAGTAATTTTGAACCTATAAAGTTGGTCGTAGCCTAGCCATTTATTTCAAAAAATAATACAAGACCATAATTTACAACTGTCTTCTATGTTACGCTTGTCTATATATAAATTATTTATTTGTTGGAACCATCAGTTTGTGATATAAACAATTTCTGTATAAATCCTTTTCATAATTATTGCTGATTATTATTGTTACAATTATAGAAACTAATACTAGAATATTAATATAATTTAATATACAGTAATACCTATAGTTTGCCAATAGTTAATCAATCCTAAATTATACCGAGCTTCGCACAAAATCAATTTATAGAAAGAAATGATTTACCTATCATTGCTTTCAATTGCAATACACCTATCAACACCACCATTATTTTATCCGACGAGCAAATAGCATCCATCCACTAACTAATCTACTGGCCGGCTATTTTAACTATTTACATCGTTAGGGTGTTATTGAAAAATTCTAGGGCCTAGGCCCATATATAATATACCTACTCGTATATATATTTGAAATTTTTTTCTAAAATATTTAGCTAAAAAGCATCGATCTAAAATATCAGTATACACCGTATAAGTATGTTGGTAGTTTGTAAATATAGTTATGTATAGTATGCGCATGTATGTATGTATGTACGTATACTTTGTACGTATGTGTACACTGTACAGTGTATAACTACCAAGGCCAGATTTAAGGAGGTGTGAAAAGTACCCTCTTTCTGAAAGTAGTCGGCAAAAACAGTCAATACATTTATTGGAGTTGGCAAAATTAGAAAAAAGTCGATTAGGTACAAACATACAAACTCCCTTTAAATATTTATTACCGCCGATATTTTAATCGTGAAATTTTAATTTTTCTTAAAATTACCTATACAGAACGATAATATGAAAAAACGAATGTGTAGCATCCTCTTTATTGTGATGTATCTAAGCTTGAAACAGGCTTTATATAAAAACTGAAAACCAGTTTATACTCATAGTCTCTATTTTTCATTTTGTAGTACCTATCTACTACAATGATAAACGACATAAAATGTTTATATAATATGTTCACACAATGTTTGGAAAACCGAAACCAAAATAGGAATATTTTGTATTTTATAACCGTTTGAAAAACTATTTAAAAAAATCGACCAACTTATTTTTGTTAGGAAAACGTTGTATTTTTTAAGTGTTAAAATTAATAATATAAGTTCTAAGTATTTTATGTTGTCATGTTGAAAATCAAATTTTAATTTAGATATAGGTATAGAATATAGATAATAATAAAATAGATATTTTACTAAAACCAGATGTAACCTGCAACTGATAATAACATTTTTAAAAACTAGTGTTATAACCAAAATCACAAACTACTTAAACTTTAAGTTTTCGAATCTGTGATAAAAATCTATGAAATTTAAAAATTGCCCGAAAACCAAAATCGAAAAAATAAATTCCGAGTCCTATATTTAATACTATGATGTATAATATAAAAATTAGGTATATTATTACTGTAGTTGATTTTTCATCAGGATTCAGAACTCATATTTTTCGTGTGTTTTGCGCATTTAATTAATAATAATTTATTGCTTAGAAGTTTAAACAGACGATTTACGGTCGTAAATCGATTCATATAGTACAACCACGACTGCATTTTGAACCTACACACAATAAAATGTATGCGTATTTCTACTTTGTAAAGGTTTAAGGTAGAAACCTTTAATGGCAATATTCTCTATACAACAAACGCATCTTCCTGTACTACCTAAGACACGATAATCTGGAAGTGATTTTGCGGGTTTGAATCCGTTAAGAAATTTTATTCGCGAATTATGGAAATGCAAGCCTTTGTGTAGATTAGCAGACCTTAGACATTCACGTTCACTACACTAAAATTCTCGTCGTTTTATCATAAAAGATTCTATGACAATGCTATTAATACGTTTTTAATCTGTTTGAAGTACTCGGGGCCATACTCCGGCATAACTCCATCGGTCCTTGTGTTGTAAATTAAATAAAACGAAATGTTTAAAATAATTTATCAACGTTATCGGGTCCTAAGAAAATGGGTTTTTGTAATATAATAATAATATCCTAAAAGTACGTTATTATACAACAATGAATTTCCACCACATTTCTTAGAATAATTGGCAAATATAATACGATTGTAATTTAATAACTTCGTTCAATAAAGAACAAAATATAATATGATAGCATGTTATAGCTCTATGATAAAACGTTTGCTCCGAATAATTTGACCAAGTCAAGGTTATAGTTATTATAAATTATTACATTCAGGACGCAACTGTGTCATTTTTTCACTTACGGTTTGTTATCCATTGTTTTAAAATAATTTGTAGACCTCCATAGCTCTACTACATGTATATATTATATTTATCAACTTACATAACATTTTTAATTTATAATAATTTTCAAGTTTTTTGACACAAGCTTAGGAATAAAATAATTTTGTATATTACTGTATATTTTAAAACAATAATAAAAATGAAAATTTATATTTGACAAAATTGTAAAAACCATAAAAATGATATAATTATACACACTCCGTCAGTGGTACTGGTATCTTTTACCTTAGATTAACGTAGATCAGATAATTGTTCAAGAAAAAAAAACCGGAAATATTTACTGCCGGTGTATTAGATATAAATAGGGTTTTTGAGAAGTGATATTAATCTTAATATAGTAATTTAGAGCAAATATAACACTTTTTCATTATGACATAACTTAAGAGGACGCCTCATCCAGAAAAATAGTCTGTAAAAACATAGTTTCGTACTTTAAGTATTATATCGGCTAGAATAATCATAAATAAATATTTTTTATATCAATAAAAAGCTGACAACATTTACGATCATTCAAGAAGCCATAAAATATGAAGTACAAAGATAAGTATAACATAGATTTTTAACAAATATCGTGATTACACACTAATAAAAGATGATTCTAACGGTATTCGGACATTTGACACCTAACAGTTTTGTTAATATCGGATATTACACACCCGATATTTTTTATAGGTTTTATAGGTTAGTAGAAGTAGTAGAACTAATAATATATCAGAAGGTTGGAACAACAAGTGCCAACAATTAATTCGATTTAAACATCCCTAAATATATATTTTCATTGAAGCTTTACAGATGAAGGACTCCATTACTTCAATAGACATTTTAAAATTAAATACAGGCGTTCAAATAAATTTTAAAATTGTAAAAAATGAAGAAAGACTTCAAAATATATGTAAAACATCACAATTTAGAACAAATTATGAAATTATATATTTTTTAAAAGCCGTATCGTATGTAATCAAACATCAAATTATAACTAATATGTTTTTTTTGTCTTTATATATTAAATTTTTATTTTATAGTAGGTACCTATTATTATTACATATTATATATTCAATTATCAAATTCAAGCGTCAAATATACCAAAAAAAATTGGTATCAATTGTCCTACGTGTAAAAATTTTAGGTGTGAAATGTCCTAGATTCAATACTAACACGGTAATATTTTTAAAATATATTGAATTTTTTTTTTAATTTATGGATTTAATTATCATTAAAATTTCATAAAAATTAATAATTTTTTTATTATTGCCCGATTAATTACGTTCTCTTTAATTAAAAGTTAAATTCATATTATTAAGTTATAATACAACACTATGTATAACTTTGTATGAAGACGAAATTTGATAAACCATTTCGTTATTCAAATTTTCTAAAACGTTATAAAATGTAAAAAAAAACAAAAGATTTGTCATGGTTAACGACATATTTTTGTAACATATTTTTTGTTTTTGGAATAGAAAGAGTTGAATAAGAGTTTTTGAGTAAAAACATTCTAATATTGTTCTTATTCTAATTTGTACTTTAAAGATGTATTATGCTAATTTTCTTTAGCATAAACGAATTACCAATAATGACCGAAAATTATAATTCCAGAGTCTTGTATAAATATATACCAATTATTTACTATAGTACTAAATTAATGTAATTAAAATATTAAAACTTGTTGACCACTTTATAGTTATTTTTATATTTTGAAATTTTGTTAATTTTTTATGATGTATACACTTTCTGGGTTGAAGGAGTCTAGTAGGATTTTTTGATTCAGAATATTCCTAATAGGAATTAGTAGTTGATATTTTAAAAAGGTACATTTTTGATTTTCTCAGTAGTATTCTTAAACATCAAGGAAACTACCGAAAATAACAAAAATTGTAATAAATCGAAAAATAAAACTACACTAAGCTTCACTCATAACCGTTTTATCGAAAAATGATTTATCCTTGCTTTCAAATTCAATACCTGCACCAGTATTCTAGCCGACAAACGATGGACTTTCCACCCCCTACTGACTGGTTTTTTATTATAGTATGCGCCAGGAGTTTTTTAATGATTTTTCTGACTGCACAAACAAAATTATTCTCTCCCTCCATATAAATATAATGGATATAATTTAAATTTCATAGTGATGTAGAATTTATATAAAATTACAGGTTTTTAGATTTTACAATATATAAACTTAAATATTTATTTTACAAATAAAAAACAATGATCTGTCAATTAATGCGACAGGCATTACCGTATTAATTTGTTTTACAAGAACAATAATGCAACCCTAAATAAAAACTTACTGTATATTTACCACATGTATACCTAAGTAGTAATTATACCTATTATTATTATTGTTATTATTATTGACTTTTAGTAGTAACATTATTTATATTAATTTTACATTTATAATTTAGTAGGTTTATTTTATGATATAATTATATATACTTATATATAATAATATAATATTATATATATATATATATAATAACTATATAATAATAACTGTTTAGTATAAAAATGAATTTATAATGACGTATGGTTCATTTTATTGTATTATAGTACAATCTTATATTAAAAAATAATTGATCACAAAAATATATTACATGCGTCCAGGTTCCAAACTTAAAATATTTGAGCATATTTGAGCTTGTAGGTATACAATTTTGTACAAACTTTCAATTATAACATATTAGCATCTAATGCTTGTAGGTATACCATAATAAAACTTTATTGGAATTAAATATATTTTCACATAACAATATTGATCAATAATTTAAAAAATCTTAAACAGAATGTCCGACAAAATAATTCACAAATTACGTACCTATAGATAATTACGAGTAATAAGTCAATATTTGTAGAAAATTAATAGGTAAAGATATTACTTTCATACTTATTTCTCTTTTATAAAATAAGTACTTGAATATTTTATTTTTGATATTTTAAATATAAGGATTCATAGCCGGCGGAAGGGTAATGCAACAAAAGCAGTTACTTAGGCCCCGCGAAAACGGTCTCCTACTTAGAAAAAAATGTTAACTTAAAATATTTTGTGTTATAATTTGTAATTTAAAAATTAAAAATGGTCCATATGGGTAATTTACCACATTATTCAAATATAATAAATAACAATATTTATAACGAAACCGTTAAAATTATTATTTTATATCGCAAATAACGCGTGAAAATTAACGTATTTATTTTTATATCTAAACGTTGGTACCCCACGATTTTCTTGTCTAATATTTTAACAATAAAATTTAAAATTAGATGTACATGTTCATAGTGTCACGGTTACTCCGAAGTTGTTTTTGAATTTTTACTTCGATGTCGAAAGAACTGAGTAAAGACACTACATATAAACGGTGCTCGAATATAGGTTATTTTCATATTTTTATTTTTAAGCAATTCATAAGTATGTATTTAGATAATTCATGTTTTTAAATTCATATAACTGATACAACAAAAATAACAAATATAAATGTCTTCTTAAAATGAAAAATTATAATTTACTATTAATTGGTTACAAAATAAAATAATAAAAATGTATTCCTTTATAACCCGTTAATAAATTATATTGATTATGCATAAAAATGGTATCATACTACGCGATTTGAACGTACGATGGAAATCTAGATTTAAATTGTCGTTTTGTACCTATACAATTTCACACCAGTATCCAGATATCCAGATATCAATCACCAGATCGGCAATCATATACGAACGTATACGATTTCCAACACGCCCATACATATATTATGCATTGATTCTATAATAAATCTATTATAATATTATAAATTAATAAACCCATATATTGGTACATGCATTAATATCGGATGGTGTAAATCCACTCCACATATTATTCAATCGAAATGGGTAGTTTTGAAATAATATTTCTTAAGTATTTTGTAAATGTATTATTTAGATACTTGCAGTGATAAGTTTTTTTCTGAAAACGGTAATAAATATTAAATTAAAAATTAAAGGCAAGAAAAAATAGTTTTTGATATACATAATTTGTTTCACAAATTACACAAATTTACACAAGTTGATAATCAATACATTTTTAATCGTTATTTATCAACAATTGTATTAAAACAATTTTTAAAAATACAAGATCGTAATACATTTTTTTATTATACTTATATATTTAGTAGCAGGTTTTTACTTCATAGTACTTAGTAATTCTATGGTGTTTGGGCAAAAAAGGATAAGTCCAAATAGGTATGATGATTTTTGGAAAATGAATAGGTATTAAATTTTAAACATATATTTTATTTAAAAAAATAACCAATTTTTTTATTTATTCCTTTTTACGCATACCACGATATTATTTAAGGTATTTCTATTTGTCTAACAAAACAAAGTTTAAAAAAAATGTAGGACCCCGAAAAATGAGTTGCTTGGGGCACCGCAATTCGTAACGCCCCACCTATAAAGATTCTAAACATAAGTTGAGATACCTTATATCTGTGTCCATCCTATCGATTCATTATCATAGTTACCAGGGGCATTGTTGATTTGACAATTGATTGTCTTTGCATATTTTTATTCGTAGTTACTAGAGAGATAGAAAACGAGAAATCTAACACGTTCGAAAAGTTTGTTTTTCTCAATGTCCGTCTATTTGTTGCCGTAATTACCAATAATAATATTTACAATTTTTATTCATTTTTTGGTATAAAATATCTATACATATGTAAGCATGATATATTATACACATTATTTTAAAAGCTTATTTATGGAAATACACTTTAGAAACTAAAAACTTAGCATGATTACGACCGAGTATTCTGAACTTGTTTATATAGGGGTGTACGTATATTTTATCAATATACCTATTATATTAGATCAAAGAATAAATGCAATTTTACTTATTCTGTCGTTAGATCGCCCACGTAAATTATATTTAACAGAATAATACACATTTTAAATGCATTCATTAATATTATAAAAGGTTATATTGAAACAAATGTGAGTAAATTTTGTACACTGCACAAAATACCAATTTCCACTAAATAATGACTTTTCTGCACTGCATAACATGAATCTAACTGTGCGCACAAAAAAAAACCCTGATATACGGTTTTATTATAATAACTGTTTATCTAGTTCGTTTTCTTAAACATAAAATGGAAATAAAAGTCAAAATTTATATTAATATTTTTAAGTGTTCATACCAATGTGTATTTTCTTGGGTAATTATTTTAATTCAGTATATTTTAAATGTATAGCTAAATACAAAATATTGTAGTATTTTCACTTATTAAGCAGTTTCTATAATTATTCTCTATTATTCTATAACATAAAAAACCACAAATTTTATGTGGACAGCATATTGGAAGACAACCGTATTTTTTGTTAACTATAGGTATTAAAACTTAACTGAAAACTTTGGGCTTAATTTAACTTGACTATTTTGAGTTAATTTTTTTACTGACATTGACTTGTTCATTTATATATGTGATTATCAATTACATATTTGTTGAATGTATAAGTATTGAGTGTGTTTATATACGTCATGTTAAGAATCTCATCGGGAAGTCTATTCAAGTGGTATTTCAAAAAAGTAATTTTTGTTGGAGTTTGTATACTTTCAGTAGTTATAGACTTATAGTATACAAAATACAACATTATATAGTAATATATGGTAACAATCTATTTTATTAGAAATCTTAAGAGTAAAAAGGAGTGTCAGAGGATGATTGATTGGGGTTCAACGAGAAATTGAATAAATGTATAAGGCACCCATTGCGTTCATAATCCCGGTTGAATGTTTAAGGTAGCTAATGGAGGGGATAAGCGATGAAATTGAATGTTAAATAGAAGATCGTGCAAAGACGTGGTCGTCGGTAAGAAAACGGATAATAGTGGTATCTGAAGGGATTTTATTCCAGACTTAAATCGTTCGTCGTTATCTGTTACGAAAAATCGCAACGTCAACCAATAGTCACATATTATATGATTTGTCAAACTTCTACTATCAAAACAAATTTCAGTAACTGAAAATTACATTATATTCGATTTTTACCCCAATTTCAATATAAAATAATAAATAATTAGAATTTTAGATTTTATTTATTTTACAATTATATGTTATTTTTTATATGACTACCTATACATTTTTAGGTGGAAGAAGTTAAGAGGGAGTTTTGGAGTAGAGAACTTTTTTTATAGCAAATTGGTTCTAATTGATACTTTGAAGAGGATGTTTTTTAATTTTTTTCAAGTAGTTTTTATACGATATATGCAGTATTCAGTATTTCAAAAATACAGGAAAAATAACAAAATAATAAATAAATAATTTTGTTTTGCAATGTTCTACAATGATGTGTTTTTATTTTATTTTTGTATGTATGTATACACTTTTCAGGTAGAAGAAATAAAGTAAAAGGTTTCAATACGAAATTCATTCTATTTGATACTTTATACAGGTCATTTTTGTTTTACTATGTAGTTTTCAAAATCTTAAAGAAAAACTACCATTTATATGGAAAATATCATTATTACATCTTAATATATATATTACATCATTGTAATATTTATTTTTTATTTTATCCATTCAATAATTATAATCAACGTAGGTTCTTCTTTGTGTTTATAAAAAAAAATTCTCATAAATAATAATTGTTTTGTTTTAAAACCAAATCAACATACAGAATAAAATAGAGTTCAGTAATTATTTTTACTGTGTAATTAATTGAAAATTAAAACGTATAAATTATAAATACGTTATGAATATTAATTATTAAATTATTTTAATATACCTAAATCATTTAAATTGAGTTTAATTTTTATAATAAAATATAATTTCACATTTTATTAAACGATCATTTTAAATAGTTAAATTATTTTACTTTGGAATATTACAAAAATCAATAGGTATTCTAAATAATTTTAAGATACAATAGTAATTACTAATTACTATTTACCAGGTATCGTCCATAGATACTAATTTAGGCACATTACCTTGTGACTTCCGGAGAATATTAAAAAATATAAAATATTATGTATACATGATAAAACACAACTTATAAAATAATAAAATCAAGTCTATACGAGTAGAATGGAATTCCAATAAAATCATCCATTCGTCCCAGTAATGTTTGCTTATTTCACAAAACACTTAATCATAAAATACCAGATTTTATTTTGAATGAAAAATATTTTAAATTAAATAAACGAGTTATAGCAAATCTAATAAAAACCATAAGTTATTTGCAAACCTATATAAACGTCAAACGTTGAATATTATGTCTTGAAAATACTAAAAATTCTTCAGATATCTACGCAATTCAAATGGTCTCTTTCCTTCTATATATATATATATATATATATATATATATATATATATTATAACAGTATAACTAGTAATTACATAATTTAACTTTCTAAATCCTAATATACTGAAATATTTAATATCAATTTCACTTATATATATTATTTATTATATTTTATATTTCTCTAATATATAGTACAATTTTTACATTTCATTTTTTAAGATATAAGATATTTTTATGAATTCAATAACTTTTAGCTACTATGATATATATTATTATATTGTGAAATTAATTTATTATAGAAATCAGAACCAACAACAATAAATGAAATAACGAAAATATAGTATTTAAATTTATCATAATATTTACGAGGGAATAGTGGAGGCACTTTTTAGAAATTGTTTTTATTTAATTAGATAACTTTGTTCAACATTTTGAAAATTTCAGAAACTTTAAAAAATTTTTATTATAATTAAAAATGTGAAAATGAAGAATGTGGCTCAATCATTCTTTGGAGTAAGTAATAAAAAATCTTTATATGTTTTAAAAATTGCTATCGGAAAACGTATCCAGTTAACTGTTGGAATTAGAATAAGTAATATTTGACGAAAAAAAAAGATATCCTTTACTTTAGATTGTAATTTTTTTATAAATATTCTTACTTCTCAGAGCATAAATACATAAAAGCCACGCGTGGATTAAATACTTTTAAATTTCGTGTAATAATTTTGTAAAAATAAATAAAAATGGAAAAATATACCAATGACACAACTAATAAACTTTGAACCCCAGGGAAATGTATACATGTATTATGTCGTTAACTTAATGCAACTCTGATTCAATTAAAAATAATACAAAACGAAATCAGTGGAAAAAACTTCGTAATTTATTCTATTGAATTTTAAGCTTAAACTGTAAAAGGGTTAAGACACATCAATCATCTTATTCATATCAAATAATATTGAGCGGTATTATTGATATCTCTATTACCCTCCAGAAAATAATTATGATACATATACTAAACATATTTGTTTTTGAAAAAGGTTCATAATAAGATAAATCTTTATAATTAGTATAACAAATATCCTATTATTATTACAATAATATCGAAAACAATTATAAGCTAACCTTAAATAAAAGAGTAATTTATTAAAACCATTTATTTTTCAGAATTTGAGGATAAAATTCTTCGAGAATGGATAGAATATCTTATTAGAAGATATAATGCAAATATTCAGTCTTCCACCAATTCAAAAAACATACAACGTATTGAAAAAAAAAATCGAATGAGTTCTTCGACAAAGCCTGTACAAAGACATGAAAACATCGCGCCTATACCTATTTACCCATTACTTTTTAATCCATATTACCATCCAACAATTTACTCAAGTTATATTCCATTATATTATGGAACTACAACTCGCCTAATTCCTATTTCAGAAACGTCATATTCACAAGTACTATTAAATAATCAATTGTCACGTGAGCCTACACATGCTCCAGAAACTATGAGCTCACTTTCACTAAACAATTATTCAAAATTAAAAAAACCTGTGCCTGTCAATACGTATATTCCTCCAAATAATCAAGACGAAATCCAAAAACAAGAAATTGGTGTCAAAACTTTTAAAAAACTTGAAGAAATACCGACAGATACAGAAATAATATTCAACCCAATTAATTCTAAAGGTTTTGATCACACATTAATGGGAAATCCCGTAAACAATAACCATAAAAAATATGAAGAAAATGAAAAGCCAGATACAATAAGAGATGGAAAATTACTTAATGATAATATGAATAATAATCTAAATATAATGACATCCGAACCTATTCAAACGGAAAAATCTCAAGAAGTTCAACATCAACTATCATCAACTACTCTCATACCAACAAATAACATTAATTTTTCCGAAGCATACATAACTCCAATACCAACAACTAAATCGGACATATTATATTCATCAGAAATATTTAGTAATTCTGTCTCACAACTACCGTTAGATACTAATAACCGTTTATCAGATGAATTCTATAAAAGAACACAATTCATCTCACAACTTTCTTCGCATTCTTTGTCAACCAGTGAACATCCAGTAACAATGATTGACACAAAATCAAAAATTAATAAAACAAATGATCCCGAAAAAACGTCAATTGTCGATGACAAAAATCAGTTAAATGAACCACGAAATGCTCAACCACATCTACAAACTCTCAATAATAAAGATACAATAAATATTTTCGAATCATCAACTAAAAGCAAAGAAAAATCAGTAGAAATAACTAAAACAACATTGAACTCAAAAACGATGTTATCTACATCTGAATATCCAACAACTTCTTTATTTTCCACTTCACTTTGTGAAAATAATGATTGTACATCAATATCTTCACATCACATAATACCAAGTATAAAGACCACATTTCCTGCAAATTCTTTTCATAGATCAGTTGAAATAAAATCAGACTTCTCTACGACTATTAATGATGAATACAGTAATCAGTCGGATTTCATAATCTCATCAACTCGTCCACCGTCAACAGCCACTACAACTTCAGAATCAACGACAATACCACATAAAACTTCAAAATTATCTATCATAGTGCCATTTTCAACACCATCTCCAGAAATATTTACTTTATCTTCAAATTCAATAATGACTTTTGATAATAATAATGAAATTAAATCAACGAGTTCACTTAACACAGCATTGTTTCCTGAATTACACCATCTAAATAATAATACTACTATGACTTCGATTTTAATAGAAAATAAAACTGAACAAACTCCAATAATCACGACAAATTACGATAACTATACAATAAATGCTAAACAAAATACAAATATTCCAACATATTATGATAAATCAATCATATCATCATCAACTTCAACAGCAACATCTATCTTATCAAATGTGACTCAAAATATAATTGAAAACGCAGTAGAAACTTCCACAAATAATTTTCCACCTGATAAAAATACATCTTATACAAGTTACCGAAGCCAAGAACATTTAATCACTGTAAAAATAAATATGTACTCGAACAATAAAACAAATTATAATTTCCCTCCAATATTAACAGAAACTATAACTAAGCTGACTCCATCAATCATGACGAGTAACAATAGTTATTCGAAAGATATCAAACAAAATACAAATATTTCAATATATTATGACAATCCAACAATACCACCTTCAACTACAGCAACATCGATCCAATCAGTTGCGACACAAAATACAATAATTCAAAACAACGTAGAAACTTTAAAAACTAATTTACTATCGAATACAAACATATTAACCAAAAGTTATCCAAGCCAGATATACTCCACAACTGAAAAAACAAACATACATTTAGTTGATAAAACAAATCATAATTTCCCACACACTACAAAAGGAACGGCACGAAGCTCATTCAGATCAATAGTGGTGCCAATCAAACCACGTAATAATATTCAGAGAAAACCTCCACTTATCGCAGTTCCTAATGATTCGAAATACAGAAAATCATCAAACAACCGAAATCGATATATGGCCAAAACCGAGAATCCACAAACTTACAAAAGTTCAGAACTTTGGTACAATGATATGTATACTCAAAGTCCATATAAAAAAGAGCTAAATGAAAAGCAAATAGATTATTTATTAAAAAAAATGATAAAATTACTTAAACCAGAAATTGAGAAACAAATGATAACTAATGAAAACACATCCAAGCTCGTAACTCCAAAACTTGGAGATAAAGAAAAAATAGTAAACATCATACTACCAGAGAACATTATACTTCCAATGTACTTTACAAACGCTGCTAAAAATATGGAAAATAAAGATAATCTGAAAAACAATAAAGGTCTATTGAAAACTACCGATAAACTATGATGAAATTTTATAAAAATATATTTATTTTATATTTAAAAAAAAAAAATATTGGTGTATTTTTTCTTTCTTATTTTATATTCTATGCGGGAGGAACAAACTATTTACAATATTTAATTTTTTGTTATGTGAGCAACTTTTTGACCAGAGTGTAGTAGGAATTTTGAAGTGTATTTGCTAACGGTTGAAAATTGGTTCTAGATGGTACTATGAACATGACATTTATCGATTTTCCAGTAGTTTTCTTAAGCTTGAAGAAATACTATCGATCTTAAATACTTAATCTTATAAACATATTAATACGGTTTAACTACTTATTTTTTTCAAGGGATAGGTGTGAGATATTGGGATAGAGAGCAATTGGGTTTTTGTTTGTATTTAATCCCGAAAATAATAATAAAATTAAATATATAAATATAATATTAATACAATTTGTCGTAATACATTTAAAGCAAGGAGTAAAAACGGGTTAACTTTCCAGGTTTCGAGTTTCGTGTTCGAAAATAGTCTAGACTATTTTCGGTTCCAGATACCCGGTCTACAAACGGTTTCAATTTTTTCGGTCTAAAACTGTTATCGGGTTCATAATTTGACTTATTGTTTTTACTACAATGGTTTTTCCTAAATCGTTTAATTTAATTTTTAAATTAAATTAAATTTTCAGGTCCAAAATCAGTTTAGATTTTTTCCCGGTTTCATGTTTTGAGTTCTAAACCGGTTTGATATTTTTCGGATATCGGGTAATGGATTGAAAACTGTTTTCAAAATGTACAGTCTACTTGGTTTGCAAAATCGGTTTACTGCTTGTTTGACTGATTTAAGGATAAATATAAATTAAAATCCCGGGTGAAGCCGATATGACAAGTGGTATAAAATATTTAAATTAATTTCAAAAAGAGCTTATTTGATAAAAAAAAAAAATGTATTCTGTAATTTGTTTTATAGAGAGGTCATTTTATTTTTTTTTTTTTAGATTAATTTTCCTTAAAAAAAAATTGCACTGCACAGAATCGTGTTTACCGAATGCAATTATTTTTCATTGCTATCAAATCTAAAATAATAATAATATTACATTATCTTGTCCGAGAGCCGATGGGGCGATTGACTTTCTTTTTTCACTTATACCCTACTCAGTGATATGAGTAGAGAATATTCTATGTTACCGACAATATTCTCGAGAAGATTATTATCGGAGAATAATTTTATGAAGTAACAAAAACCTGCGAAAAGACACAAATTAAAACGTCGTAATCAAATTTGGTTATAAACTATTTATTTAATTATAGAATCAGATAATTTAATAAATGTAGGTATAGTTAAGTAGGTACTTGAAATTTTAAAATAAATATTTTTTTGTTTACATGAAATCTATCGTTTATCTGTTTTAAAAATACGTATATTATTAAATGTTATTGTCGGCCATTAAATATTATATATAATATCAAATTTTATCTATAAGTAAAAATATTTTAGCAAAAATTATATAACATTTTTAAATTGATAAAATATGGTTAAAAAAAGAAAATTACCAAAAATTCTCAATTTGAAGAATATTCTCAAAAATATTCTCCCAAAAGATTATTACCATCATTTTACATCACTAACTCTACCTGACGTTCGAAGTGATCCCTACCTTTTTATTTGAATTTATTATAATAACTATTACATTAATACATTATTATAAACTATCAGTTTTATTGTAAAACGAAACTTTTTTAATCATTCAATTGACACAGTAGAGCTACTCCACGGTATATCCAATGAGAGGGATTTTTTTTGGTATCCAGAAACATCGGTAAAACATAATTGGTAGAATGTCCAATTGTAGACAATATTCCTCTTCTCTCCGATGTCTTATATACGGGACATATATATCTATTTCCTTCTATAAACTCATTT
The DNA here is from genome assembly GCA_025469235.1 of Pemphigus obesinymphae. Taxonomy (NCBI): domain Eukaryota; kingdom Metazoa; phylum Arthropoda; class Insecta; order Hemiptera; family Aphididae; genus Pemphigus; species Pemphigus obesinymphae. The sequence continues at coordinate 116,670 of JAIPRL010000225.1, forward strand.
TTCCTTATAGGTTTAAACCATACTAATGGTAACACGTCCGTTAATACTTTCGGCCACTGTTCTTCCAGTACCATCCTGTAGTAATGACAAATTTTTAGTAAACCATATATTTACAATAATATGAAAATAATTATATTATTATAAAATATTATTATCAAATCATTCTAATCAATAAAATATCCAATAAATACATACATGGTCCTATCCCAGCGGGCACCGTCTACAAATAGACCATAACAATATACCCCTTCCTCTGGAAATACATCGATTCTGTCAACATTTTGTACTTGGAAATCGAAGCACAATTGATCTATAGGTACACCATATCGGCGAGCGAAATCTTGCATTGATCCAGTAAGAAACGCTTGTGTAAAAAATAGTCCACTGAACCAAAAATTATTGGGTTTACCTTTGTCATACCACATCTAACATACGGGGAAACAAAAGATAAAAAATTGTTCAATATATCATTAATAACTATAGGCGTGTTTTCGTGATTAACCAGGTTATGTTATTATGTTATTAAGTTTATACAATATTGTAGATATAATAGGTACTATTAGGTATAAATGGTACATGATAACAATATTTAATTGAGCCTTATTACATAGTAGGTACGAGTATACCGCAAAATTTAAATTACAACACGAAAAAAATTTGTCGCTGTGAAACAAGAAACATAAACTAATAAAAGTACATATACAGTAAGTTAAATTGAAAAAACAAAAGAATAAATACCTAAATATGTTATACTTTAATTTTGCGCTCTGAACGCCTGACTTTAATCTAAAAATATTCTACTTATCCTTCAGTTACAATTTATGTATCATGTATTTATTTTAGAAACTACGTCGTTTAACTGTTCGAGGGAAGTTAATGTTTCGAAAATGTCTGAGCTACGTTTATCTTTTGTTATTCCTTCCGCTGCCTAAGTTTATTTTGACACCAAAATATCTAAAATGGGTCGTTTCCTCGAAATTATTCAAACGTCAATACTTTTATGAATACTATCCGATCTTTGATAAATATACTATTCCGGCCTATAATATTGCACATATATAGATTGCATTTACATAATAATTTTTTTTTAATTCACTTTTACTCGTCTATTTCTTTTAAATACCCTGAAATATAACACAAATAAGACTAAAATGTAGAACAATTAATTAAATTAATTTGTATAACCGTTTTACAATTGTATTTTATACACAAATAAATTATACCACGTTATCAAATTCGTTGACTTAAATATATATATATATATATCAATATCAAATAAAAAATCTAAAATGAAAACAAAATAAGATTGTCTATAAATTAAAATGTCTATATTTATATTGTTTAATCATTATACGTTTAGTTTTTTATAAAATAAAATAACGTTCATATTTCGGTCACTTCACATTATTCATTGAGGTCAGTAGATGTAAATTAATAATTTGGATATTTTTATAAATAATGCATGATTTGTTGATATTAAAAAGATATTGATATTGAAAGTAATTGTGGATATTTTTATGAGTATTTTAGTACCTACTATAGTGGTAATAATACTGTGCTGTGAGTTTTCTGTGAAATTATTTTTTCGAGATTATTAGTATGCTGATTTTTTTAATATACATATATTAACTTTTTAATCTCCATATTATTTAAATTTTTGTATGTCTATATAATGTAATTTTTATTATCGCTAAGTTCTAAAATTAAGTATAACTGTATAATTACTAATTACGAGTAGTTACCTAATAATACATATTAGTAATTACATGGTCAGATAATGAAATATAAATATATATGTTTTTCGGAAAATGGTTATGGTATGTTTTATAAAACCATTTTGAATACTTACAAAATTATGTTATTTATTCATTTTCACTACAAGTCATATAAAAATGCTATAAATTAAAATTATTTAAGTTATATGTACAACGAAGCTTACTTGTATAAAATTAAGTCGCTCAATAAAATCATTTATATATCCGCCTAAGGATTTAAGACTTGGATAAGAAACCTTTGACCAGAGTACTGGGTATTTGGTCATGGATAACGATAAGGCCATGGTTTCCAGTTCAGGTGTCATAACTATAATGCCTTTGATAGCCTTTATCAGGTCTCCTAAGCTTTTACGAATCACGCACAATAGTGTGTTAAAACGTTCCATTTCTTGAATGAGAACCGAATTCATAGATTCAGTATATATTTCGGGATATTTTATTATTGCAATTTCTACGTCAAAATTATTTGGTAGTATCGTGAGTATGCCAGATGATATTTCTATTAACAAATTATCTGTCGTATCGGAATTAACTATGCCACTATTGTATTCTACTACTGATATAAATGAATTAAAAAGTTGTGACGTAATTTGTAAATCACGAGTAACTCCCGAATTCATATGCAATCCAAATACATCTGGACTAGAAATATCCGGAAGTTCCTAAAAAAAAGTAGTTTTTAATTTAATTTTAATTTTCCGAAAAAAAACTTTTGTTTTTATACTTCAATTTGTTTTATAAAGTCATGGTAGTTGGTGCGATAGGGGATGCCATATTTTTGGCTTATATTACAAAATAAGTAATAAGGATTTTCCACTACTTGCCGGCAGCAAAATATATTTAAAATCGTATTCATTGTACGTCTGTCCCAGTCGTCAGTTACTTTACCGCCGTAATTACATTCTCCTATCAAATATGTAACAGCCTCAAATGGTATTTCATTGAATTCGTTAATATACATCTGAAATGTATCTAATTAATAACATGATTAACTTTAATTTCTAAATGCTTTCGCACTTGAAGTTGTTGTATGGAAATATGATAATCAGATTCGTTAAATCCATAAGGTATATTCCATCCAATAGACCCGAACTTCCTTCGTTCTTGTACAACGGCATGGAAAAACGTAATTCCATATAGCAGTTTTGTAAATATCTGTTCTTTGCTTGGACAACCTTCAAAAAAATTTTGATCTTTTACGGGATATGACTGATAGCTCCTGAGCATATTAGCTTGTAAGCCTGTCGGAGGCTCATTAGTCATTTTAACGCCATTTTGGAGTACAGAAACTGGAAACTTCAATTAATTATTTAAATTAAAATATGCAGGAAAAATGCAACATTTTTAATTCTAATACTTTGTCTGAAGGATAGCTGGTCAGCCATAATCTAAATTCACTATTTACATTGGATGTATCAAAAGAGTCGCAGATCACTTCTAATTGTCCCAACCATGATGTAGCTAAATGACAATTTTGCAAACAAACCCAACCTCCGATTTTTCGTGCCTTTTTTATTAATAATTCAGCTATTGAGCCCTTAATAATTTTTTTTTTTAATTAAATTTTTTTTAATTATTTTACTAATAAATTTACTTGTTCTTGGCCCATCGAAACACTTTGTAGACTTTCCATTTGACCCATTTTGTCGGCAAATTGCAATAAATTCGCCATAGGATCTATCCCAGGTGATAGGATGAATATAAGAGGACTCAGACAATTTGAGTCACTATAAGATTTCATTATGTCAAATGGTGGAGGGTAAATGAACCTTCCTCCAAGCTCTACTTCAATGAGTTTGGTTATTACAGGTATGACTTTATCGGGTCTAATGGTGCGAATTATGAGAATACGTTGAAAAGCACTTAATTTATTGTACCAGGGATTAGGGAATTTTGAACTGTCATGATCTGTTAAATCATAGAAATTTTTCCAGTCATCCACGTTTTTTATAATATCATCTTTTATACCTAAAATAATTAAAAACACTTTAATTATTTTATTGATTTTTCAGAATGAATATAATATAATAATATAATATAATATATAATATAATATATTGTATTATATAATAAATAAGTAATATTGGTAAACAAACCGTTGTATGCATTGAGCTCATCTAAACGACAAATCTCGTCCCAACTTTTATCAAGAAGCCAATTAGGTCCAGGATTAGGAATGTTATTTTTTACACTTATACCACCAGTCATAAGAAATATTAGTTCTTGCTTATCGATTTTATTTTCAGCGCTATAATCAAATCATCCACAAGTTATCAAATACAAATTAAACAAATTAAAATGATCACTCACAGCATTATTGTAGTGCACATAATGAAAGAAAACAATGTCTTATCCTTTTCAAATAATGATCGACATACGTTGACATACAAATTATAAGTGAATGTATCTTTTAAAGCTTCTAGCCGTATATTAATTATTTTCGATTTATTTCTAAGAAAAACATTATACTATAAATCTATTGAACTTTAATACTATATTATAGTATATCAATATACATATATTAAGTATATAAGTACAATACACACTTATAAATTTGGTCTGTGATAGGTTTCTATATACCTAACCTATACTAAAACATAGTAAATAAATTTTGAACTGATTAATTTTGATTGAATATTAGAAAATATTATTACCTATTATTATTTTTTGTGAAATTTCCCTGTGGAGGGTCCCTGTGGAGGGGGCTAAGAATACCTCCACGGTTTCCTCATGCCTGTCGTAGAAGTCGACTAATTGAGGTTGCGGCAGGTCGACAGCCGGCATAAAACTTGTCAAAAAGTATGAGAAGTATTAAAAAGAATATAGGCGAGTTTTCCCATCTCGGATGTTCGCGGGGAAAACAAAATTGCGTACTTGGATGTGGAGATAGCCTATTTTGGCCGACCCCAAATAGTTGGGAGAGAAGGCGAAGGAGAAGAAGAAGAGGTATATAAAATTTTCATCAGAATAATGTTATTTGTATACTTAATTCTATATATTTTCATAGTTTTAAAATGTTTATCTACCTGTCTTGTACATGTTAAAGTATATAATGGTGAATTTAGTAGTAGGTACTTACGGAATTTTTGACGTTTATAATTACGTCATGATTATTATATATTATACCTAACAGGCACCTCTCTCTATAGTCCGCCGCGTCTTAAATTGCTTAATTTTCGTAGCGAAAATGTCTAAAGTCGATATTGTTTTAAGCTTTAGTAAACAAGGGATAATATTTTCAAAAATAACGATGAAAATTAAATATAGTGTACTTACGAATATCGTTCTGAATAAATTTCAAAAACATTATATACGTATATACCTATACTTCCCGAGGTATGACCTGAATAAAAAACCTAGTGTTTGTGTGTGTGTATATATATATATATAAGTATTCAATAAATATTATACTATTTAATAACAATCCATATAGTATTGAATCAGTGGCGTACACAGAGGGGGGGGGAGATATGGAGGATAGATTTCCCTTGACTTTTTTTTTTTTTTTTAGAACTTTTCGTCTATAGTATTTTTATAATAGATATATTTATACTGTAAAATTCAAATAAAGTTTTTATAATATTTTTATAACATGTTCTATTTTATATTATTGTATGAGTGTTAGTCGATAAACTGTAATGGTTCAAGGTCGGAAGTAACCTTTGTAAAAAATATATTCACCCCCCCCCCCCCCCGACCACAAAAAGAATTGTTTAATCGTTTGTAATTTATATTATTAAAATGTAAACTCAATTAAATAAAAGAGTTTACGTAAGAGTGGAAGTGCTTCGCATCTGTCGGATAGAATACCGTAAGTGGATGTATTAAATCTGAAATCGATTACATAAGTTTTCGGTGAAATCATTTAAAATGATTAATAAATATAGCTGATAACTATGACATTTTTATTCATTATTTCCCCGACGTTTATAAAATATTTTCGTTATAAAAAAAAATCATTTTTCTAAACGTTTAATAATTAGGTATATGGAAAAATCCCAAAATTAATTAAATTTTACATTTATAATCTAAAATTATTAAATTTTATTAAAAATTAAAATTCAATTAAAAAGAAATTGGTACTTCAAAGTACCAAATAAAACGAATTTACTATGTAAACAAAAAAAATAATAGCTCTTTACTCCAAAACTCCTATAGTATCTAACATGTTTATAATTTATATTATAATATTATATTTTTGTGTCAGTATTAAAAACCAATTTTCTTGAATATCCATGATTTTTGGAGTATATTTCGGACATTGCGTGAACTATACTAACCGATCAGTTTTACCGTTACATTGCGTGTTGTTTTCAATTATGTATAATTTAATATTATGATAGTACGATATGTGGTAATTTTTTTTTTTGAGCTCCATGCCCCTCCCCCCCCCTCTAGGAATTTCAACACCAAAAATTATTTTATTCGATCGTGGACGTTGTGAGTTAAGTTCCATCGTTTGTGTTTAAGCTGTTCCAAAATCACTGACGTTTAAAATAGAGGAATCAACTATATATGACCTCCTCCCAAATAGGAATTTTGAATTTTTTTTTTCATCACATTCGATTATTCTACATTAGTGCTGGTTCTTGTTGTGTTTTCCGTCATCATTAATGAGATAGAGGCAATTTCTAAGTTACTTATTTATTTATTTTTTTTTTTGTTTTAATTTGGGGAGGCGTCTGAAAGGCAAAAAATACAATTAAATACGTACGTCCTACACAATTTATAATTTTTATTTTTATTGTTAGAAATTATCTACTATTCCTCCTGCTTTATTTATTTAGGTGAGAAAAATTTCAATAATTCGTCCATATATAGTACCTAACTATTTACACAGAATTTTAAAATTGTTTTTTAAAAACGTATCTATAGTATATTTTGATTCAAATTATTCGGAACATAAGAATAGGCACCATTCACTCGATTTTTAAGGGGTTTTGTATAGGCAATGTTTATGACTTATTAAGAAAATGGAAAATAAAACAAATTAAAAACATTTAAATATATTACGTTAATAGTAGTTAAAAATAGACCTGTGTTAGTACTATTTTTATTGGTGTGTAATCAACATTTTTTTATTGAAAAACATGATCATATAGGATTCAAATGCCTTGCGTGACGTCGAAAGAACCTTGAAACAAAATCAAACAACCGTCACCGTTTTAAAGATGAGAAGCCGATTTAAAAAAAATAATATTTCGCATATAACGAAAAAAAAAACAAAACAACAACAACAAATTAAGTACACAGCATAGCAAAAGCCGTAAAAAATTAACAGTGGCCATGGTGTGTATTAAATCATAATACTTGGTATCTCTGAGAAGGACGAACAGACAGAGCAATCGAATCGAGGACAAAATGATCCTTGACAAAAGTTCCCTTAAATAAAGAAAAATCCCCAGAAAATACTTACAGGTGGACGTACACGGGAAAATCCGATTGTCTACGGGGAAAAACACCTTTCGTTTAATGGGCTTCGACACCGGCCGTTTTTAAGGAGTTCAGTATAGGCAATTTTCAAGTAATTTTTGAGAAAAATAAAAATCTAACAATTTCAAAATATTTAAGTACATTTTAAAATTAATCTAAATATATCCTCATACCCATACTACTTTTCATTGCTATGTAATCACGGTATATTCTAATAAACATGCTCACGTATTTCCATAATTGTAGGTTTCTGGATAAGTTTAGACAAAAAACATATCTTGGAAAAATTAAAGATGAGTTGTTAAACTGTGTTTCTACCAGATGGATTTAAAATTAAATCAATATAAAGATTTTTATGTTGGTTTCAAATTAATGAAAAAATCATTATTTAATTGTTTGTCATTTATTTAAAAAAATCATCTGGTAAAAACATAGAAAATATAATAACGAATTTAGAACTTTTTTTCAAAATTAAAATTGAATAAGTTTAACACGGCCAATTTATGGAAATGCCAAGACCATTTTAGCGCTTTGAAAAATTTACTGACGAAGACCCTTAAGAGAATTTATTATTGAGAGGCTGCGTAGATGTAAAACGAGAGAAAAGTATTGTATTAAAAAAATAAATAAAAATAGAACTGTTAAAGGATTGTTTATAAAATACTTTTATAACGTATTTAAATATTTTTAAATATTGTTAAATAGGTATTCACTTTTCTTAAAATGTCCTTAAAATTGCCTATACAATACCCCTTAAAAACTAAACGCATGACTATTATAATATATTATATAGTTACAAGAGTCAATAGCGTAATATCATAATAGTAAAATATTTTCTATTGGTATACGTAAGCTTTTCTTCCCTCAATAAGTACATTTTAACAAATCAGAATGTCTATTCAACAATAAAATCTCACAAACTACATATTCATATCAGAAAACTTGTACAGATTATATAATACCCGTACCTAAATGCTCATGAATTGTGACAACTCGATTTTAGCCAAACACCGAAATGCTTATTTTAATGTCGTGTTTTATTACATTTTTTTGTAACTATTTTATATTAGGTATTTATATATAAAATTTACTTATTTTACTTATAATTTACGTCTCATTAATTTACATTGAAATAATTTACCTGTAATATATTTCTCTCAATAATTACAATATTGAAGAATTATATAATTTTTTGTACAATTGATTTTATTATAATTTCTTAACGTAACATATAATGTAATAAAATACTGTTTTCAAAAATCAGCTTCTAATAAAGCATAGTTTAACTATTCTCATCTTTAAAACGGTAGTATAATTTTGTTTCGAGGTTCTTTTTTCTTTTCTTTTAAATTATTATACCTTGCTTATTAATATTTAAAACAATATCGACTTTCATATTTTTATTATATATTATATAACTAGATTCATATTTTAAATATTTAAATTTAAGACGTGGCCGAGTAGAGAAGTGCCTATTATGTTGTAATCATGTAATGGATATAAAAATGTACAAAATTTATAAGATTTTAATAAAAAAAATTGTACATACTTGCTGACAAGGGCGTAGCCAGGGGCTAAGAGGCCCCCCCCCATTGGCGGTGTTTTTTTTTAGCTATTTTGATTGCAGTTATTCAGTGATAGTTGTAGTTTAGTTATATTCTGTGGTTGTAATTTTAATAGTAAGAATTATTATAAAATGGACGATAAGAAAAAAAATATATGAACACGATCATTTGTAATGTTATAAAAAAGAAGAGTTCCAAGAAGACTACGTTGTTCAAATGTTTGATCAAAATACTCCTAGAAGACTGCAGTTAGCAGTTTGGGGATCCTAATTGTTAAAATAAAATATATATTATAAAAATAACAAATATTTTATTAGTATAATATTTGACACGGTATTTTAGAAAAAATTATCTGCGTTCTACTTTCGTCTCTTTTTCAATATCACAAGTATAACTAATTATATTATGCCATCTGTAAATATTTCCCAAAAATGATTTCTGCAAATTAGTAATTTTTTCAACATTTTATGCTCTTTTTTTTCTTTTAAATACGACGGTAGAACACAGATTATTCTATCAACAATATTATGTTAGAATTTAGCTTCACGATTAAGATTATAGCCCAAGAACAATTTTTTCTCTCAAAACGAGGGGGGTGACGTGTCCTCCCAACCCGCCCACCCATAAAATCACGAAATCTTCACGTGCAATATTTAGTACGTTATTTGTACGGTAAAATTCACCAACATGTCAGCCCGCCCATAGAATATCACTCATAACTCTTTACACCAATTCGTAGAGATTCTGAATTTGACCGTACAAACACGTACAAATGACGTACTAAATGTTGCAAGATATTTCGTTGGAAAATTCGATATGGGCTGGGCTGGGCTGAAGATGAAAGAAACAACATTAATAATAATAATCGGTGTATATTATATATATTATACAATATACACTGGAAGTTGATAATTTTATTTTATAGGATAGAGCCGATGTTCAATAATTTTATTCAAAATTTTTTGACATTATACACAATTTCTTTTAAATATAAAAAAATTTATCTAAAAACACGAAGCTTTTGCAATTGTAGATATAGGTATATTTATGTATTTTATACTATTATACATATTATACAATACGTACTAACGTCATATAATATAAACGCGTTTATACAATATATTATTATTTGTCGTTTTTTTTTAAATTAATTTTAATAATAGTGGCTCAAAAATCAAAATGTACGAGTATGCGTGCTCCTCAAAACCCAGGCGACCTACAAAAAAGTTCCGTCGTACCTTATATATATGCATCGCCGAGCATAAACGCGTGGTATGGCAATATTGCATTTAAAATCATGACGTGTGTGTATATTATATAAACGAAATATTTGGAATCGTGTACGTTTATAAATGGCTGTTAAAATCTACACGATTTCGTATATTTTGCATAATGATGTTAATAAATATAATATATTATTACCCATGTAATAATAATATTATATATTAATATATATTTGTGTAGAGCAAAATATTACTGTGATAGTTAAACGTAGCCAGAAATTTATTATTATTATTATTATGGGGAGGGGGTCACTGAATTTTATTACACTATTATTCCCATTATGTTACGTTACAAAATTTTGTCCCAAAAAATCAAATATAATAAACGACATGTTTTTTGGGGGGGGGCACGCGTTTCCAGTGCCCTGCAGCGCTTGTCTACAGCACTGAGGTATAGGTGCATAATTATATTATTATATTATTAGTATCAGGAATGGATTAACTAAATTTAAATTTTCGTTTTTTATTAAAAATTTTTTAAATTTTTAATATATTTTTTTAAATAATTCAAATTAGCTATATATATATATATATGTAGGTATATATGTAAATGATACATTATTATACCATTACAATAATTTAAACGCAAAATATATATATTCACGTTAATACGAAATAGTTTGTACGTCTCTGCGAATATTGTTATAATTTATTCCATTTTGTTAAAAAATAAAATAAAAATTATAATAATAATATAATACCTTATGATTATAATTAACAATTTGCAAGCATTTATAATATAGTATAATAATTGTGGTTTTTTTTTTTTTTTTTTAATTAACGTTTAGACTGTTAAACAATTCTAAAAATACCTCATATAAATTACATAAATACGAGTATAATAATATATAGGTATATATTATACGTACATATATTCGGGTAGCCGGACAGTTCGTCAAAAATAAAAATAAAACCAATTGACAAATACATTTTAATGATTCGTCAATACGTCACAAGCATGTTTTATTATAAATAAATAAAAACATTCTGTAGTTACATTTTAAAAATATATTTTAGTTTGTAAAATAATTCTATATAAATGTTTATCAATATAATATATTATATATTGGTAATTCATTATTTTCAATAATTAAAAATATATACCTGCCTATAACTACCTAGAATTTGTTTTAAGCTTAACATTTTCAACACATATTATCACTATCATATTATATAAATTTGACAAATCGTTTATTAGCGTAATTAATTTTTTTATAATACAATTTTTTTAAGTTAAAAATTCACGATTTTGCCAAAAACATGTTTTTGACAAACAGCCTTTTGACACGAAAATATTTTTTGATAAACTGTCCCATATTGATCTGTCATCTGTATATATATATATATATATATATATATATATATTCGTTACCTATATACATATACCTATATAATATATACATATAGATGGGATTTAAAAAAAAAAAAAACAAACAAATAAACGAAAGTATGGAAATATAAAATGTATATGCGATCTAAACTTAATACATATACAGATATAGATGTATTAATTAAAAAATTTACAAGCCGTTAGGAATAAATAATTTTCATTAATTTTAAAACAGATGTATAAAAATAAAAATAAAAAATATTTTTTTTATAAAAACTACAACTTATAAAAAATACTGAGTAGGTATGTATAATAATATATAATATATGTGTGAAAATGACATGCAAAGCCTATATATATATACGATCATGTATATTGCACATATATACATACATCATGCACAATTATAATTTTTCGACGAGACTTACAGTTTTGCGTTACATATATATGTATAGTAAAATATATATATACCTATATATTATATGTATAATGCTTCTAAATTTATGCAAAATAAAATACAATGAAATATGTTATTATTTTAAACATAATGAGAAAATATAATAAAGATAAAATTCATTTTATAAATCACAGTCACAATTATTGCAGGAATGACATATATATATATATATAATATTTTAATTGAGATACGATAGTTTGTTATATGAATAATATAACGATAAATTCGTTACAAAAAAAAAATAATAATAATAAATAAATAAAAATAATAATAATAAAACAAAGAAAAAAGAAATACTTACATGTATAAATGTATAGATTTATTTTTCGAAAACTGTAAAAATATTAATTTTTTAAGTATATAAATGTATCCGAGATACGAATATTTTGTCATGTATAAAAATATAATATTGTCATGATTATTAATTATTGTGTATGGCACAAGAAAAAGATACATAATTTAAAATATATTAGGTATATTGCTATTTAAATAAGTACTCAAAATATAAAATATGAAAAACTTCATCGTCAGTATATATATAATATATATATAGAATTGAAAATAACAATATTGCTTATAAATATAAATATACCTACGGGTATATTTTTAAAATAATAATAACATTTTGGCTAACTAAAAAGTATTTAAATGTATAATTTGTTTTAATTCGATTTATATAATATTATATATAGGCCTAAAATTCTTAAAAATGAAAGTAACACGAATACATTACCTAGTTTTTTTTTTAAAACTTTATAATTTATTATTTCTCACATGTATATATATATATATATATATATGTATAAATATTATAATCAAAAAATTATATAACTTAATTAAAGTCCGGCGTCAAGGTAATCTTTATAGGAACACCTGTAACACGCGCGTAAATGTAAAACGTAAAAAAATAAAAAAAAATTTAAACACTTTAATAACAACGAAATATAATAAATCCATGTGTATGTCATCGTACGTCGATGTATTATTTCTAATACCTACATAAAAATGCGACTAATAAAAATTATATATATATATATATATTCTATTTTTTCGCAACATTTTTGTAATGTGTTCATAACTATCACAGGCCTCAGGACGGAATAGTATACACGATAATACAATATAATATAATATATAAATTATAATAATATCATTTTTAAACCTATCCGTTTTTTTTTTTTGTTTTTTTTTTTTTGTTTACTAATACATAATATTTATACTTAATTGATAATCTATTGTACACTTAAAAATAATATTAGACATTATATTATTATACGTATACACATTAAAATACCTTAAAAAATATTACACGTAATATAATATATTATATAAAAACAATATTTTTAAATATTTTGATTCGTAAGGCAATTTTATCCTAATACAATAATATTACACTTAATAATTCTTTAAATGAGGTTAACTATTATTAATCATCACATTAGAAACAATTTCTCTGGGTAGAGAAAAAGATTGGCCGAGTCATCGTACGCGTACGCGTACAACACACGTATTTTTAATAATACAGTTTTCATATAATGACACACGCGTATGCATTACATAAAAAAAATAAAAATAAAAATACACAAGACGCGTACGTCCCGTGTTTTTGGAGCGTCAATATAGTTACCGGAACTGCACGCGTTTCCCGGCGCCGCGGTGCAGCGTATAACTGCACGTCGGAGATTACAGCAGCAGATTTGATGGAGGTGGATATCGATGGTGGTGGTGGTCGTGGTGGAGGTCGTGGTCGTGGTGGTGATGGTGTCGATCGATGGTGGTGGTGGTGGTGGTCGTGGTGGTAGTGGTGGTCGTGGTGGTGTCGATGGTGGTGGTGGCGGTGTCGATGGTGGTGGTGGCGGTGGTGGTGTCGATGGTGGTGTAGGTGGTGATGGTGATGAGCGTGCGTACTATAACAGTCAGCTAGGGCTATCTGGACGTGGACCTCCGGGCTCCGCCGCCGCCGCCGCCGCCGCCGCCCTTGATGGACTGCGTGACGGACGACAGCGACTGGGCCGGTTTGGCGGGCGTGGTGTGCGTGTGCTGATGCTTGGCCAGATGGGCCTTTTGTCTGAAGCTCTTGCCGCACACGTTGCACATGAACGGCTTTTCGCCGGTGTGCGTGCGGATGTGCACGTTCACCGAGTACTTGTCCTTGAAACCTTTGCTGCATATGTGACAGTGGTGCAGCGACCGTTCCTTTTTGGCGGGCGGGTTGCCCACCGGTTGATCGTCGCCCGACACGGAGGTCGCACCACCGGCGCCGACACCGCCCGACCCGATCGCCGCCGCCGAGGCAGCCGACGCCGCGCCCGAACCGGCCTGTTTCGTCTTGCCGTTGGCGTGGTGCGACCGCCGGTTGTACTTCTTGGCCGGCCGGACGGGAGATGACGACGACGACGTGGTCACCTGTTCCGGTTCCCGGTGGTCCAACACCACCGTGGTCGGGATCTGCGAGATGTTCGCCACCTGCGTGCAACAGAAATATCGTTATTGTAACCGCAGATTATAATGATATGGATACGGACGGATCGCAGTTATGTTACGAACCGTTCGATTTTCGAACCGAACGGAACTCAAAATTGAAAATATTCCAACCGAACTAATCACGAAATAGTGCTGTTCGAATATCGAACTGAAGAAAACAAAATTTGAACCCAATTTGTCGAAAATCCCTATAAAAAAAAAAATTTTAAAAAATGTTTCATTAAGTAGTTTCTTTTCTATTTTTCGGATGCATAATAATTTTTTCCGTAATATAATATATTATATGAGTAATAGTAGGTACTTATTATCGACGAATTTTCGTTATCGCGTTTATCAATATAACATGATAATATTATGTACTTATTGAAAATTATTTACGAGTCATATACCCAGTTTCCATAGTATGCTATAAAAATATAGACCGATGTTAAAATAAATATTTAAAATACTTTAAATTAGAATCGATCACTGATTATTCTGACGAGTTTTCTGCGTTGGAAACCGGGGTATGCATTAATCGCAATTATTCGTATACCAATATTCGTGGTACGATACAAAAATAGATTGTTTTGTCGTATTATTGATAATACACCGTCACTCGGTAAATTTATATATCAGTATTCACTATTTAGTATTTTGACGATCATTTTTTTGGGGGAAAAAAAAAGCTCTTGAGTCGCCAACGTTTAAATCAATTAAGTGGTAAATTGTTTTTAATGTTTTTAATTTTTTTGAAGTTCGGTTCGGGCTCGTTAAAATTTGAAAAAGTTCGGTTCGGGTTCGGTTCGACCTCAAAAATCTGGGTTTGTAACATCACTAATATATACCATAAATTTAAACTTTATTCCCGCGAGACAAACTGAAATCCGTGTCGTTTTATTATTATCTATATTATGATAACATTAAAAATGATGAATTATTTATACAATAATATTGTATATTAGCAAAATAATTTATATAGTTGTATGTAAAACTATACACTGATAACCGTGGAGCCTGTCAGAAGACGGTATTCGACACGATCTATTGTTTTCGGGCCGAGTGATCTATCTGTGTTCATATAATCTGTGTTACAATAACTATACGGTATAACGTATATATATATATACATAGGTATATGTGGTATATGTGTTGAGGAGGGGGGGGAGAGGAGCGTGAGGAGATAAGAACTTTTATTTACGATTTAAGAAGACGTTGTGTACACATGCATATTTTGTTGAGCACAACTTAAAATTGTGTGATATTTTATTTAAAAATGTTTCGGAATTTTTTAAAAGATTAATACTATACTAATTAACGCATAATACTACTATATGTACGTGTACTCTATCACTTTTGCAGGTGAAATGGAAAACGAAAAATACCGTTGATACATATTATATATAGATATATATAGGTACGCCCTATAATATATAGTATACCAATTATTGCTATCATCGAACAGTTTAAGGAATTTATCGATATTTCACAATAACAATAATTATAGTAATATTGTGATACGTGATGAATTATATTATGTTAGAATATCATAAACATGATATGAGTATTCTATAATTGTATGAATATTCGGTTAATAGTTTAGGTATAGGTAACGTGATTAAATACCTAGTTATTATTCGACCAATCGTCGTATAATCATGTATAAATCGCATAATCAATATAAAAACCAGCTCATGGGATCAATTATAATTTCGTAAAAATGTTTAATATATACCAGTATTATACTGGTTTATAACAATATTATATTGGTACTATATTATAATATTATACCCAATTATATGGATATATTTTATTTTAATGACGTAATGCGATTAGTATTTTGCAATAGGTACACCTATATATATACCTATATATTATATATGTATGGATAATATGCAGCGGGGGTAGACGAGCAACAATCAGCCGAGTCCAATTGACGAAGTGCTTAAAGTGTTTTTCGGATTTTGCAAAAGAATTAGAAAAGCGTAATATTTTGCAGTTTTTGCATTCTTAACAGACGTTATTAGATCGGCCAGAAGACGTTTGGAAAGTGGTTTATAAATTTAGAAAAATGCGCGCGTGAATAATAGTTCATTTGAAAAAGTAGTCGGGGAAGGAAAACACGTTATGATAAAGATCTGTTGATGGGATTCAATGACGGCAAGTCATTACACTGTGCTGGTAAACACTCGTAAAAAAAAAAAAAAAATGTCAAACTAATTATTAATCTATACCTACGTCTGTACGAGATAATCCGGCAAATAGACACGAAGTCGAAAGTCGTATTACAAAACGGTTTGGAGGGGGAACGCACATAAAAAATGGCATTACCTATATTACCTGTGGTATATACGATAATAGTAAAATATCATATCATATAAAAGTAAGGTTACAAGTTAATTCCATAATTCATATAAACCCAAATTTGCAAAGTTTTTCGATATTATGTCAAACGTTGTCAGTGTGCAAATTATAATTATTATTGCGTAGGTACTCGGAACGTAAAAAATTATCGAAATATTTAATATAGTAGGTATAGTGCAAATGTAGCATTGGGTAAGTATGAGCAATTTGCATATTCGGCGTTCAAATTAAAATCAAAAACATATTATATACAGTCTAACCTAACCACATGATTCACTGATGGTGAAATAGTGTTTACACAGTACACTTTTCATGATACAATGGCTACGAATCGTCCAGAGTGAATGAAAGTCAGACTAGATTTAATTTCGTTCATTATTCATCCTAAATGATTATTTTGAACGATTCAATGTTTATAATATTCATTTTTTATTTACTCGGGATGGTTTATTCGAGATATTCATTGAATGAGACTTTGGAAGTGACTATAGTATAAATGCACCACGCAGTATCGACATTTTCCCTTTTATCCATGTGCAAATCATAGACCTATTATTGAAATGGATTGCTCCTTTCTCACCCACTACTTATTGAAACATTTAGACAAGATGCGATAAGCTAAAAAGGAGAGTTTCGTGGAAGAAAAACTACCTACTATATTGTCGTTTATTCCTGGGATATTCTGATTGTGATCATAATATTTTAAACACAGATATGATAACAACATAGATAATAAAGAAGCATATGAATAACAGGAGTAATTATCACAAATGTCACAAACTGTTGTATTATGTATGATAAGCCGTGTTGGAAAAATATAATATTAAAAAATAGTAGACAGTGGCGATTAGAACTATTTGCATAAAAATTTAATTCCCGAGTGTTATTTTTATGACATATACAAAATACAATTTTCTATGACATCACATTGAAATAGTTCTTAAACAGCTGTTCACTAATTCTTAATGTGGAAAAATGAATTGAAAAGCAATACATTTCATCTAAATAAATCGAATAAAATATATTATTTGCTTTGTAATCTTAGATGATTACCCTCGGATATAACTATTAAAACGGTTTCTTCGAGATAAGATAAAGGATTTAACGAAAGAATTACCTATAGACGAATCTATCTATTCAGACACGTTTAAACACTGGTGCGATATGTGGGCGGTGGGTGCAAGGTATAGAAACGTTCACGGGCTTACCTCAGCGGCGATGAAGGACACGAACCCCTGACTAGTGGGGCAGTACTGCTGGAACGACTGAGACATGTCGCTGTCCAGGCCATCGATGTATTGGAAGTCAAAGTCTGGCAAGAGGAGATCATCGACGTTCTGCGCGGAGGCCCCGTCGCCGGCCACCAGCAACGACATGGACGGCATGTCGTCGTCGATCATGACTATCGTGTTTCCGTTGATGCCATTACTGCCGCCGGTCGTGGTCAACACGTCTTGCATGTCCACGGTGGACGTGGACGGGTACACGACGTCTTGCATGGACTGCGGTCCCGGCGACGAGTTTTGGCTATCCGACGCCGTCGACACAGTTTGCTTAACGTCCTTGTCGCCGTACCTGTGCGCACACGCAAGGTTCACATACATTATTCCAAGGCTGGGCATTCACGAGTTAAAAGTTAAAATTAAGTAAAAAAGTTAAGTTAATTTTAATTTAGAGTTCCTTAACGCGTTACTTTTTTTTTCAGATTAACTTTTAACATGATAAGTTATCTTTTTTTTTAAAAAAAATTAACGTGTTAACTTCAAGTTAACTTTATACAAAAGTATCTAAATTAAGTTAAATTTGCCCGAAGAACAATGCAAATTTTTGAATGAGGATTTTACTTTTCGGTTTACCTATACGCAATTTTAGTAGGCACCTACAATAGCATATACTACGTAATAGTTAAGAGGTCGATGTACCACTCACGCACAAGCCTCGACGTCGGCCGTTCACGAATATTGGGCTGAGCCCGGTCTTTTTAACTACACGGAGGCTGGTATTTATGTCTATCCAGTATAGGAAATAACTAGGAAAAGTGTTAGGTACTGCTTATTTTATACTACCTTAGTGTGAATCAAACAATAATGTACGTATCTTGGCAGTTGGAAATTATTTTCTCATTTCTTATTTATGCATGGGTTTTAAAATGACGTGTTGTATTTAAATTTTTACATGTATACACTTTTTCAGGCAGTAGAAGTCCCCAGTAGTTTTTTTGAGCGTAAAGAATAACTATCCTTTTTTACCTTTTTACGATATAATATAGATATGTCGACTTTTTTTTCCTAATTAGAAAATTTTAACTTAAGTTAAGTTACTTTTTTTTTCAATGTTAACTTTTAACTATAAAAGTTACTAAAAAAATATACGAGTTACTTTTAACTTAGATTATTTTCAATTAGCTTAACTTAACGAGTTAAAACATATCGTTAACTTGCCCAGCCTTGCATTATTGTGTCCGTAATACGGATACATTAACACAACGGATAGTTTTTAAGTTTTTTTTCAAATTTAAATTTATTTATTTTTTCTTAAAACAATTGTATTGAACTTTAAACGATTGGGAATCGGTTAAACTTGTCGTATTATAATAAATACGAATTCCGACAGAATATACCTGTATAACATGAAGTTTCAAAATTAATAAACTTATTCGTTAATGGTGGGTATGCATACTTAATAATGATTAGGGTTTATTCTTTTAGTGTTGTTTGAGTATGAAATAATATTTTTTTGTTAAATGTATAATGTTTATTGTATCGGACCTTTTTATTTTAACCGGTTGAAAACAATTTAGACGACGATTTACTAATATCTCGAAGTATGTATGTCATGCGTGCATTAAATAGAACATTTTTTGATTTTTTTCATAATGAACCATAACACATTTCAGAGTCGCATATAATTATACCGGCACGATTTTTTTTACAATTTTTTTTTTTTTTGAAAGTATTAAACAATTATATGCTATAAAGAATTATTTGAGAAGTACATGATGGATTTTTTTTTTCAACATATTTTCTTTTATAACATAATTGCTACGGAATTTGGCCAATGGCTATATTATTTACCTCTGATGATGGTTATGATTGGTTTTGCCCAGCAACGCGTTCCGGAGCAGCTCGTCTCCCGTGTATTCGATGGACTCTTGTTTGATGTACTCGATGGACTCTTGTTTGATGTACTCAGACTGAACTTCTTGTTTGATGTACCTGCCGGAGCCGACTGGGTCCGATGGCTCTGAGCCGTTCATCGACAACAGCGTCTCATCGAAGTTACTCACAGCGTTGGTGTCCTGGTGGTGTTCGGTAAGCGCTGGCATGCACCACAGTGGTTCGCCGGCACCACCGTCCGAATTGTTCACCACCTCCACTGTATAAATGGCACCATCCGTGTTTAGCGTCCGCCATTGGTCCACTATGTCTGATTTGTCGGGAAACGAACTGGGCGTGCAGTCCAGGTCAAAACCGTGGTCACCACCGATGATCGTATCGAAACTATTATTATTGTTGTTGTTATTGTTGTTATTGTTGTTGTTGGCGAACGTGAATTCGTTGTTGTTTCTCTCTGTAATATTTTATTAAACAATTTTACACGGATAAGTTAGAGTTTTCACCATTTTCGAAAAGTATTTATTTTTATAATTTTTTTATGAAATAGATATCATTGTGTAGATAAATACAATGCACTCATCGTAGACAGGAACGAACGTAGAGACATTTTGGTAGTTGAAAACTCGAAACCCCTCAGAAAATTGGGGAAAATACGAAAATTCGTGACCTGACTTAAGAAGTTGATACCTTTAATTTTTATATGAATATGTAAAACACGGATGATATAGACGTCTATATTTTTAGTTTCAGGTGAGTATATTATTGTAAAATTACGGAATAGCAGAATTTGGAAATATGCAGTTATAGATATATTTTTTAATTTGAAAAATGTTTTTGTCTGTTTTTAGAAAATCACGAAATTATTTATCGTACAATATCTAAAAATAAGTAAAAATATAGTATGAGTTATATTTAAACAATTATATAATTTGAAATTTTTACCACAAACATCTCCCGAAATATTTATATATATATATATATTCATATTTTCACAAAGTTTTACTATTATTTTAAATATACGAATAATGTTGATAACTATATTAACTAATTTTTATTATAATTGTTTTTTTTTTTTTTTTAATCTAAATGTGCATTTATTATTATATTTAACTAACGTATAAATAATTAATTTTCATTTTACAGTACACGCAACTTAAAGTTATTTTTTTATAAATCTTCTTTAAAATAAAAGAACATTAAAAATGTATGATCTTATTTTCCATTCACTGCGTAGTGTATGTTTACTTTTAACATTTGTATGTTAAATTTGATATTGAAAAAAAAAAAAAATCATAAAAATGAGTTTCTATTACATTACATACGAATTCAAATAATATAATTCATTTTTATTTATTTATTTTTTTTTTTTTTTTTACATATTTAGACCATTTTCCAAGATTGTATATATTATTAATCTGTCAATATACTTAGCGTTAATAATAGGAAATGTGTCATTTACCTGATAGAGATGGGTCGTTTAATAGGTGATCCACGGACGTGTTGATCCTGTGCGATCCGTCATGAAGTGTTTCCAGGTGAAGCCCGAGTTCCATTAATCGGAGACTATCCCGGTTGCCCGTGTCTGGGCCATTGTCTCCCGAATACAGTGCAGTCTTTAAGTAATCACTGGACGCAACGTCCATGATATTTTGAGATTGGGTTACGTTCCAAATGGTATCTTATCTAAAACGGTGCACCCCCAATTACATTTTCAATGCAGGAATACGAGTGATTAAACTGATCAGTGATCGAAATTTGTGTGTAAACATGGAACAAGACAGCACTTCAATCTGTAAAACAATCACACGCACAAAATAATTAATACATTTTCCGGGACTTGATAAAATATATTCTACATTATGTTCATGTCGGGGTTGAATCATGTGGGTGCGATATATTATAACAGTGACCGAGGAAAACTATATAATCAACAATACGGTATCATTATAATGCGCTTCGGCGTGGTCATTAACCTCAGTATAATTAAAACGATCCACGAGGAACATGCCCTGCAGACAGCGAAACGAAACTTTTCCAGAAAGTATAATAATGTTTCGATGTATGGTTTTTTCAAAACATTTCACGAAAATCACACGATACTGAATGACATGGATTAAGTGTAGGCACACGTCTTAATCCAATGATAATAACGTTAAAGTCGTTAAATACTTTTAGGTACCTATATATGAAAATATATTTTGAACGTAAAATTTTGGTCTGTGTGACCAAACATGTGCAAAAAATTATAAATGTCTAGAAATGTTTTAAAAATAATTTGTTTCGTTTATCGATCGGCAATGGTATTTAGTAGACACAGTGTCGTCTTTTCAAATAATAAAGATAACGTGATAAAAATAATGTTGCTTTTTTTTTTGCAAATATCAATATTATTATTATATATTGGTAGTATAGTTCGATGATAGGTTTACAAATTAGACAACTAGATGGCGTTAAGAGATGGCAATAGGAAATTAAAAGTTGTTTGGTGTATGATGATGACGTATGACGTACGCTCAAGTTTGCTTTTATCCCTTTATACCGTGGTCGTGAACATGTTCTTAAAATATAAAACAACCAAATATAATTCTATTTTACCACGAATAATATTGTAAAAAAATACCTATTTAATTTCTTTTATGATAAAATGTAGTTTTCGTGTTATATTCATTTTGAGACCGCGACTGGGGCGTATTATTGTGACTCTGTCATAGCCTGTGCACGATTTATAGATCATTATATATACTTGAACTTATACAATACCGTCGATAACGATAATTCAGAGTTTTGCTTTAACGAAGACTGGTGAACGTAAGTTTAATGAATGCGTTGAGAATATAGTAGGTATCGTTTTTTTCCGGGTAGGCTTGTGCGCCATCCAGGGATAATACACGTTTTGTACCGACTATTTAAATTCAAAGTTGGGTGTATTTTAAAAAAAATTATAAATCAAAATATACGGTTTCTATTCATTGCTAGAGCCCAGCTATAGTTCTGTGGTCATTATACGTATGGTTGAGTTTGTAGGTTAAGTATATGTCTTAACATTTCCGTTCGAGACGCAGTAAAACGAAAAAAAAAAAAAAAGAAATATAAAACGTATATTAATGCAATATAATGAGCAACGTCATAAACCTGCAAAAAACGATCCGAATGTATGTTTAGATCTAATGAACCATTATTTTACTATGGAGGGTTCTGCGAAATCAAAACAAACGAAAGCTGTTTTCGCATAAGTAGCCGATAGGTACCTACTACCTATATAGATAATATGCCGATTTTTATCACGAATAGTTATGATATGTTGCATATCTGGAGACTGGAATGTATATATTAATCATTTTATATTTATAATTAATTTTCGTCATTATTATTTTACGATGTATTGCTCGAGGAGTTGCTATTCCATAAATAGATAGGTAACCGTCAAAGAGGTTTTAACACGTTTTGTGTAGTTTTTACTTTTTAGGAAAGTAGAAGGCTGGGAATCATGTTAATAGTTAATATTATACATAGGTGTATATAGTACAATAGGAACCCCCGGTAACTACGAGTAAAATTGAGTTCAATTTATTAAAAGTTACTTTTAGTTTTGTCTCATAAAATATGTAAAATGTTAAGAGTTAAAAGGAAACGAATTGACGAAGTTAATTTGTTTTGAATAAATAGTATTTCATTTTTTGAAATTTATTCGCATATAAAGATATGATTTTTTTTCTTGTAAATTATAATATAAAAAAAAAAATAAAACGTTAATGTAAATCTTGGACGTATATATATATATGTACGAAGACTATATTGATTTGTGCTTTGTTCTTCGGACAATAACATTTGTTCTTTATCGAGTTTTTTTTATACCTCAAGCATCTTTTTTATACCTTATCAAAGTACCCAGCTGCGACGATAATAAAATTTACTTTCCATTACGTACAGAAGAAATTGAAATAAAATTACGCGACGTAGTTATAGTAACGTGTAACATACGTTCATTACGATACTATATACCCTCTCAGTGTAAATAACACTCAGGCAAATAGCTAACAAATATGTTTTAAAACTTTCGATCTTGGACTTATTGGAAATTAATGAAATGCGTGAATTTACTGTATTGTAGGCGTTTATATACTTATACGATATGTTGACGATTTATAATGTTTTATAAACCTTTGAATTAAACACACGGTGCACAATATATAATATTATATTATATACATATTACGTGGACCGTAATAATGTTATTAGGTATTATTATTGTCATCCGTTTAGAATTTGAGATACAAGTTTATAATAATAATAATAATAATAATAATAATAATAATAATATTATTATGCGTTTGTTCACAATACGAATTTCCACTCGCGGTGCAACGTATATTCGGGTATTGCTGCTATAAAGTACGTTTTGAGTGGGCAGTGAGAAACAAAATGTAAATTTCAAGGAGTTAACTATATTATATATATATATATATATATACGCATCCGGATGTCATACACCCGTCAGCAGTGTTCCATAAAATTATTTAAAATTTTTCATTTTCTAATATTGTGCTCAGCAATATATATATATATATAATATGTTTTTTTTTTTTTTGTCTAACCTTATCGTGTTATATGACGTCATATACCATAAATTATTGACGATAAATATTAAATAAAAAACAATTACCACGGTCGGCGTTCACGGTAGGTACGTACATATAGGTAGATATACGTACATATATTCACGTATACCGATATTTCGGTATACGTGAATATATAATATTATATAGTGTACCTACGACATTGTGGCCCGAAGCTCGTCATAATCAACTAGTACGTTATTCGGTGAAAATAGTATGTTCCTCGCTGTACCTGTATACATATAGTCTCAATCGAGGCATAAAAAGGACCCGACGGAAAAATTATATCGGAATTTCCGGGGTATTCGTAAGTTGTTTTTTTTTTTATTTTGTCTCTAGACGATTTCAGTATAAAATTTTACACGACATGGATATATTTAGGTATTATTAGCGGTGAAATGTAGTCAACCGACAGCATATCATGTCTAATTCAATCGGTTTTTAACGTTATTATTACGAACGTATCACGTATGTAAAAATAATATATTACGCATATAATACCAAAGTCATAAAATAAAGAATAACATACATATGTATATATATAAACGAATATCACTGTGTATTTATTTGTACAGGACACGTCAGTCCGTCTTCGTTTGTAATATTTTGGTTACAGCTAGGTGCCTACAACCGTATTTCTGCTACCGCAACAGTCCACACATCATAAAATACATGGTATGTGCATGCAAAACCGCGAAATTCAATATTTCCATGTTTGCTCAAACCGTAAGACTCGGCAATGTAACGAGTTTAAAAGTAAAACTTATGTTATAGTTATTTTTTTTTTTTTAAATAAATAAATTTAAACTTAATAATAGTTACTTTTAAAATATTATACAGTTATAAACCAATAATCATGGGCATGCGCAGGGTTGTAAATCGGGTGCAGCGAACATTTTTACTGGCTCCATTATCCCCCTAATAAACGATCCGAAAAATGCACACGGTCCACGAGAACACACTGTTTTATTTTAATGCGTACAATTATTATACTAAAATAAGTACATTTACCTAATGATGTTTTAATTTATCGATTTTAAAATTTACTGCTTAACAATTAACCAAGTGACAACATTGAAATTTATATAATTATTTAATTAATTGTTTTAATCAAACTTCACGTACAACTATAATGTTTCAAAGTCACGTTAATCCGGTCTGATGTAGCGAAAGCACACCTATACGCATGCTAGCTGTTTTATAAATAAATAACTCGACGAGGATTATTATTTGTGTATTTAAGTTAGGTATTCAAAAAATTATTTAAATTATTCATTTAGTATTTTTCTCATTTCGTTATGTTTTTCTTAAAATTTGATTATTATTATTTATTTATTTACACCAAAACAGGCAATTTTTGGACACTATTATGCTCCGAAACTGTACAAATTAATTTTTTTATGAACATTTTTCAATTATATCTATAACCATACTATATAGGAATATAATATATAATATTTACCTACGTGGACTTGTAATTTACAACGCCATTTCGTGTTATATTATTTCTTATCCGAAATGTAGGTATTTAGTATTATATTATCAACGTATAAACAAAATTACTATTATTAAAATTCAACAAATATTTACATGAGTAATCAAATAATGAAAAAATAATATTAACTCATTTTTTTAAACAAACTTTTAAGAGAAGATCATACCCACAAATTTTCAATGAAAAATTGTCATTAGCAATTTTCATTATTATCCACTTACAAACACGTTAGAAATACGAAATAAAAAACAAATTATAGTTAATAACGTAATATAATGCACTACGTGGCCTTTTTTCTCAATATATAAATTTATTGAAGGTTTTTGGTTATTTAAAAAAAAAAAAAATCAAAATTGATTTTATAACAACTCAAAAAAAGTGTAATATTTGCACATAGCGAAATTCGGCCACGTAGATAATTCTGTTCGTTATAATTCTCAAGTTAATAAAAATGAAAAATGCGTAAACATTTAAAACTGCCTATACGAAACCTCTTAAAAACGGCGTGTATACGGCGTCCCTATACAACACGACTCGGTTACATTTATTTTTTTTTAACCAAAATAAAAATGGGTAACTTTTACTAGAGTTAAATTATAACCGTTCGATATTTTTATGCCGGAAAACGACCGGTCGACTCCAAGTACCCATAATATATAGTTGCAAATATATAATTTAGCTATATAGTTAATAATGCGGCGTTATCACTCGCATAGGTGTGCGCTCGTTCTTCTATATATTCTCTCCACGCCGAAATTACGTGATTATCTCTTCAACGGCTATTTTGGACACGGCTGCGCAGGTTTTCGTTCCATCACGGCTTTTTTTTTTTTTTTCATTTTCGATTTTTCTCATATTATGCGCTCGACGCATATAATTTCTCCTCGCCGAAAACCGTAATATAATAATAATGTATTAAGCGATAAGTAATTTATTATTTATTTCGTTAGTCCCCGGCGCTGTTCACTCATGTTGAAATATATTCCGTATATAACCAACACTTTATATACCTTATATATCATATACCTATGTGTATATGGTGTGTACGTGTGTGTGTGTGTGTGTGTATATATATGTATATAAGATACTTAGGAACATTTATTATACGCACGCACACCACCGATAGGTACACGAATCGCCCGGGGCCGCAGTAACCTACTTACGGGCGTCGGCTTTTTTTTTTTTAACACACTCGCACATATAGGTATGTGTGTGTGGTGTGCGTGTATACCGCACATAATATACTAGATTAAGATTTACCATTGCGTTTCTATCGTAATATATTTCAATAATAAACTAACGAGGATAATTCATATACGTTTTCATCGGTGTTTTTTTTTCTCCGCGCGCGGCCCAACTAAAATCCCGCCAATTCCATTTTTCTCGCGGCGTCCGCTATATACATTGCACACCGTACATCGTATACGGCCGGTGGTCGATACAGTCAAAATTATGTTACAGTAGACTTGTAGAAAAAAAACAAAACAAAACAAAACAAAAATACGTTTAAAAATCGTTTAAAAAAACAGACGCACATTCGAATGTATAACGCTCGGTAATAATCAAAATACTCGTGTTCGTACCTGCCTGCTTACGAGTTTACGGGCTGCAGGTGATGGTGCAGGACACCACTGGCCCAGTGGCGCAACTAGTGAACAAATCTTGGGGTTGCTACTATTTATGAATCGCTTGTAATGACGTCGGGGGCTCCGACCCCCCCCCCTCCCACCCACACCCCCAAACCGACATTACATATATTGCCGATATTCAGATTACACGATCGTTATATTTACAATACCATTTTTGGAAAAAAATGTAACCTATTTTATTACTTGCAATATTTTCTGATGTTTTTTTTTTTAGAATTTAAAGAGTCAAACATTAACGGCATTAGCAAAGCGCTGCTGTAACATGCTGAAAAAAAATAACCGATAGTGAAATCTTAAAAAATAAAATTACGTTGGTAAAATTATAGCTTATATTTGAAGTTAAAATGCCATGGAACTTGAGGGTGCTCAAAACAAGATGGGGGAGGTGCTTGTATATGTATTATCACGCGAAGAAAACTACCGTATTATAATTTATTGGTATAACGTTTTATTCTCCAAACGTACAACAAATAGTTAAGGGTTTTACGCAAAAGAACCGTTTGGACAGGCTTGATAGGTATTATAATATAGCGCGGGCCGGAGGAATGTCGCGGACGCGTGGAATTTCAATGCTAAATTACGGCGCGTGTGCGCGGATGATGGAAAGCGTCGAGGAGCTGAGAAAGTTTCGGCGCACGAAGTCGAGACATTATATATTATACTATTATAATATGTAGTGTGTGTGTCACGAACACGTTCAGGTGTAAGGGTAAAATGCCGGCGAGGGTTTTACTAAACGGACAATTATGTAACATTACGCTAAAAATTTATATTTTTTTATATTTAAAATATTTTTATTTACATATTATTTTAGGTAAATTATTAGCACGTTACAGGTGTAATAATTTGTACCGGGTACCTACACCTCTGCATGTCACATTTTATGTTGTACGTGTGTTTGGACTGTTGGATACCTATATGATTTGGTTCCTGTTTCCGTCCGGGGAAAAAAAAACTGCAACCTGCGACACCAGAATGTCAATGAGCGTGATTTTTTCAAATTAAAAACGAGAGAAAAAAAAAAACGTTATACTATATTGTATTGTATTCGATAGAATTTTTTTGGAAATTAAATTTAAAAAGAAAACGATAATTTTTCAAACTATTGTATACAAATGAAAACCCACGAATTCCGACAGTTCTAATTATGAGCCAAAACGGTGTGATATAATGTATATATGATGATATGCAGGATATATTGTATAGCTGAAACTTGTAAAAAAATATCGGAAACATTTTTTAAACGATCAAAATGTAGTCGATTTTAATCGTCGTTTATTTTAAGAAAAAATATTTAATAATATATAGAATAAAAATACGATATTTTATCGTGACCTATTATACTGCAGTTATACTATATAAATATGTGAATAATTCATATTTTTCAAACACATTTATCAATTTATAGGGGGAAATAAATTAAGTTAGCCCGAGCTAATAAACATGTTTAATTTTATTTGTATAATAATAATAATTACTTTACTAGCATAAATGTTACGAAATACAATTTGTATTCGAATATTGTGTATCACAGTCCACATCTATACAAACTATACAAACTCATTAAATCAGTTATTAACCTACGAAAAATGTAATTAAAATCAACATCATAAGCCATGACACATTTTCGTGAAATAATTAATTTGTAATTTGTTTAGGTAAATTATGTGCTTTATAATTTTAACCGTTAGATTAATGTAGATATACCAGTAAAATAAAACACTTGGATACTTGTGATTTTATAGGTACTATCCATATTAAATATACCTAGTAAAAAGTTTGAAATTTCGACAACTCTTAAACGCATGGTATAGGTTGCAGTATGTATAGGTACATTCGATATAATATTGAAAGTTGACTCAGAATTCAGAGGATGTAATGGATAGAAATTTAGGAAATGCCATACGACCGTATTTACTCACACCCTGTAATTCTATATTACAATAACCGTTTATGATACTTATGCGATTATTCGTATACAACCCATCTGCTACAGATGACATATATTTTAAATCACAAAACGCCCGATTAGGATTTCGAGACTTATAATTTAATATTGTATATTGTATATACAACAACGTATGTGTGGCCTGCTGCTATGTTCACAGAGGAAAACGACAATATACATATTAATTGTAAAATAATAACCGCTATTATTGCGAAACAAGTGCAAATAATTATTGTCCTGTACGTGTCGGTGTCCGATTACAAGTTTGACTTGAACTGCCCGATAAGAATCGTCGTAATATCTTTGCGTTTCGTGGGAAATGGAAATAATACTCGTATCATTATTATACCGTTCAAAATTCACCATCGCCGATAGTATAGTGTATAGTGAGATAGGTTAAAGAAAAAAAAAAAAAAGCGACAGCGAAACAATTGTTGCATTTTATATAAAAACGAGTTTGGTGTGTTTCTGTGGCGGTATTATATTATTCTATATAGCTATTCCATTCTCAACAAGGCGTGCCAGAAATATACGGTTACCTATCGAATATTCGCAACTATGATTTTGTTTTTCAAAATATTTTTATGCTTATTTTTCGAACGATTGCAACCGCAAGATTATTAATATGCGAATCGGCGCGGTACAATAGAAACGGTTAAAAGAATTTGGCGAAACAATTGAATTGGTAACGGCGCGGCGTCGGAGAAAATATGAAATATTACGAAAAAATGTGCAAATCTATTATAATGACTCGTTAAGCTAGTTCAGCGTCCATACATGGGATTTCATCAAATACTCGTCTGCGGGCCACGAGTTTTGATCGTACACGATGATAATATTAATAATAATAATTATCATTATTATTATTATTATTATTATTAATTCGCCTCTCGGTTAAATCCGTAAAAAGAAAAAAAAAAATTAAATAATGGCACAGTCGAAGACGTCGGTATATCATTGCCGGGTTTTCGAGAAATTGCAGACGACCAAAAGGATCATGAACAATTATTGTACCTATTATATACACGTCTAGCTTTCTAGAAATGTATGACGCGAGATTGTGGTTAAATATAATAATAGATATTAATAACGGCGGTGTGGAGGGAGATCATATTTCAGAATACGGATGAGTTTTTTTTTTTTTTTTTTTACCAGGGAACAGCATCGAGTGGGGGTACATTATATCTAATTACCGATTTACGTAATTGTCGAAAAATGAGTGACACCGGAATACTGCAGTGATCCATACATATACGATAGTACGTCTGATAGGGTGCAGACTATATTAAACAAATCATAAAACAAATAATTAAATGTTTACATTTCTAGTAGCTGAAACTATGAAATCTATTATGTGAAAATAAATATAACATATTGTGAGAAATATAGTTTGGTAACTTATTAGTACTACTAATACCCGTACATCTAAAATTAAAATACTTTTAAAAAAGATAAACTATATATTATAGGTTATAACATATGTATAGGTTGCTAACAAATATAAAATTTGTTAAATTGACAATATTTTATCTTAATGGTATAAATATTATTAGATCAATACAACAAATAATAGGTACCTATACCTATATTGTTAGTATTTATATTTTGTCAAATTTATGGTTAACTCTTAACTTGATTAATAACTTACTATTATATCCGCACAATAAAAAAAATCCTATCTATACAGGAAGTGTAAACTATTCGCTGTCCAGTTCTATTA
Organism: Pemphigus obesinymphae; assembly: GCA_025469235.1. Taxonomy (NCBI): domain Eukaryota; kingdom Metazoa; phylum Arthropoda; class Insecta; order Hemiptera; family Aphididae; genus Pemphigus; species Pemphigus obesinymphae. Next base: position 147,884 of record JAIPRL010000225.1, read on the forward strand.
TAATGGATATAAATGTGGTTGAAAGCAATAATGACCATAATCATTTCTTTTGTCAAATCCATTATGAGGAGAACTCAGTGTAATAAACATAGCAATTACAGTAAAATTAATTTTAAAACTTTTTTTAAAAAAAAAAACGTAAAATGCATAGGTACTCTAAAATTCAAAATGTCTAGACCTATTATTTTTTTTTCAAAATAATCATTTTTTCATTGCCTGTTATTTATCGAAAAAGTCGAAAGATGATCTTATCACATTTGCTACAGAAAAATGGATACGCGTGTAACGATTGCATGAAGTCTAAAAGTTGTTCACAGAACAAGTGATATACAATCATTGTTTAAAAGTAAGAAATTCTTAGTTTCACTCAGAATCTAAAAAGTAGTTATATCATTTTCATATATATTTTGTTATATAATTATTATTTTATCCTCTCAACAATTAATTAGTTAATTACCTATAAATAAATAACTGCAAAGTAGTTTTGTTAAACCCTTTTATTTTATATAGGTATATAGATATATAAAAATACAAATAAACAATAAATTAGAAAAAAATGTTTTTTTTTAGTGGCTGTATAGTGAGAAAAATGTTATTGATTGAATAGGCACTTTTATCAATATTATTAAGGTTTTTTCAATGTTTTTGAACCAAAAATAATCGAATAAATAGAAATAATAAATAAATAAAAACAAATATTTATTTTGAATTTATTAATTTCTCTTTCCCTGTTTCATTTTATTGGTTCTCTGTAATATTGCAATATTTTTGTATAAAGAATAATGCCCAATGATATAATTTGAAATAATCAAAATTTATAGTACACATTTTCAAGAATATTATTTTTTTCTCTATAGCCGACCACATTTTTTTATTTTTCTCCACCGGCTTCTCTCCTAACTATTTGGGGTCAGCAACCTTAGTCCTACACTTCCACTTAACTCTATCTTTCGTATCACTTTCCTCATATCACTCGCCGTCACATCCCCTACCTCTCTTTTGTTCTTCCATTAACATAGATTTCTTTTACTAATCTCACTACATTCCTAATCTTATCCAGCCGAATACTTATTGGTAATATTATAAAATATATAATTTGAGTATAATGATACAAAAATATGTGCGATGCAACACTTAGAAATGCTTATAAGAGCAGACTATACACAAACACGATTTTTGAATATTATACTATAAAATAATAATCCATAAATTTAGATAAAAATAAAAAAGAAGGCTTTGAATAAGATAGTGCAATATTATTATTTTAGATTTAGAAGCAACGATAAATCATTGCATTCGATAAAATATTTGGAGAGAAGTTCAGTATAATAGATTTGTTTTATTTTATCTTAAGAAAACTACTTAGAAAATAAAAATTAAATTCTACCCAAAGTATCGACTAGGTACCTATATCTTTATAGAAGTAATTTATCAGACAAAGCTCTTACCCAAAAACCCCTACTTCAATTCTTCTACCCAAAATAGTGTATAAAGATGATATACAATTTATAATAAAAACATTTGTATATGAAGACCATTTTAGGGATTTTTCTATTTTTCAATTTTAAATTCTGAACTTTTAAAATGAATACAATATTTTTTTTTATGTCTAACCCATCACTTGGTGTTTACAACACATATACACCTGGATCGTGGTTAATAATTATACAGCTATTATACCTAGATGCCTATGTGTACTACAAATACTGTAAGAAATACCTATGTCAAACCTAATGACGCCTAACGTACTACGAATTTACTCATACGTTAAACAAACTCCAGTCATATATTATATACACGCATATATATATATATATAGTACAGACTGCGATTGGTTCTTAAGTCGTTATGACCATCATCTCGAGCGTATATATAATATTATAAACTTAAATAAAATAGTTAAAAGAAAAAGAATTTGGGAAAGAATATCCGGTCAACATAATTTTTGCATATATATATATATATATATTTGATTATTTTTGTTATTTGATATAAATATATGTAATTATATAATAAAAAATGTTTGAAATGATAACGGAGTCAAAAAAAGTTAGAGGTAAAGGTAAAAAATAAAGGTGTTGCACTTGAACTAGTAATAATACTAACCATTATTTTTACATTATTATTATTATTATTATTATTTATTGATTTTGCAATTCTTTTTTCAACTTTAATCATTAATTTTCGAGTTATTTGCTATAAAGTTAAGAAATATATTTTCCTACATTGCGGATATTTTTTTCCGCGTACCAAAGGAAAAAAATCGTCCGTATCGCATCAACACGCAGAGGTGTACTCGATGATAACTAATATATTTTTATAACGCGTTCGCTATCTTGCGAGGTGGTCGTCAGTCGACGATAGGCGCGATGATTTCACTCAGGATGCTGCAGTACAGGAATTTTTTATTTTTATTTATTTTTATTTTTTTGGTTCATCTATAAACGTATAAAATGCAATATTAATCAGCGTGTCAGTCGTGTGTGTCTACATAGTAATAAAAAAAAAAAAAAAAAACCACTAGTAATTAGGAGAGCAACACGAATGAGTAATGTCGCTTATTTTCTCTTTCATCGCACACACACACGCGGAGTATGATGTGAAAAAAACTTGCAAGGTTGCCAACGCATGCGGTATTATATTTTAGCCCGTACATAATAAAACGTACCTATATATACTATAATATTTCAACTGAAAGCGGTGGCGGTTAAGTGTGATTATAAACCTGTTTTTTTTTTTTTTAGCCTCGGGTCACAGTTTGCTCTATATCCGACACACTAAAAAAAAAAAAAATTTTATAAATATATATATTTTATTATCGTACACATATATATATACTGTATATTATTATATACATTGGTCATACGGTTAAGCGGTCGTTGAACGATATATGATATATATATTATTCTACGTCGCGGGTTACCCGAATTAATAATATATTATAACGGCCGACACATCATGTGTGTACAGTGTATAATATATATACAATGTATTATAATACTACCTACTAAATATCGGTGTTTGTACCTACTCGTATATTGTGTGTGTGTGGAGGTATTAGTGGGCGCGAACGTTGTGCCACCGCAAAATAATAATATCGATAAAAATCGATAATCCAAACACGACGATTAATTCGAAACAATGTTTAGCGAAGAAAATTAGATAAAAAGATGTATAGGTAGTATACGTTTTAGTTCCAAGCGTTTAGGAGAAAAAAAATTCACAGTGAATATTGTACTATTATGATATTCAAGGCTGAGCATGTCAACGATATGTTTTAACTCGTTAAGTTAAGTTAATTGAAAATAATATAAGTTAAAAGTTACTCGTATATTTTTCATTAACTTTTAAAGTTAAAAGTTAACTTTGAAAAAAAAAAAACGTAAGTTAACTTAGTTAAAAGTTAAAATTTCCTAATTAGGGGAAAAAAGTCATGTAACACTATTCGAATGGACTATTCGATAGTACGAACTATTCAATATAGTTTTACCGAACTATTCGGTAGTGTAATTGGCAAGGCTGGGCAAGTTAACGATATTTTTTAACTCGTTAAGTTAAGTTAATTGAAAATAATATAAGCTAAGTTAAGTTAAAAGTTACTGGTATATTTTTTATTAATTTTTAAAGTTAAAAGTTAACTTTGAAAAAAAAAGTAACTTAACTTAGTTAAAAGTTAAAATTTCCTAATTAGGAAAAAAAAGTCGATATACCTACCTATTATATCGTAAAAAGGTAAAAAGAAAAAAGGATGGTTATTCTTTACGCTCAAAAAAACTACTGGGGACTTCTTCTGCCTAAAAAAGAGTATACATGTAAAAATTTAAATACAACACGTCATTTTAAAACCCATGCATAAATAAGAAATGAGAAAATAATTTCCAACTGCCAAATCTACCTACATTATTGTTTGATTCACAATAAGGTAATATAAAATAAGCAGTACCTATCACTTCAATATATTTTCTATACTGAATAGACATAAATATCAGCCTCCGTGTAGTTAAAAAGACCGGGCTCAGCCCAATATTCGTGAACAGCCGACGTCGCGGCGTATGCGTGAGTGGTACATCGGTTCTTAACGATTACGAATATGCTATTGTAGGTACCGACTAAAATTGCGTATAGGTACCAAAAAGTAAAATCTTCATTCAAAAATTTACATTGTTACATTTACATTGGCAAATTTAACTTAATTTAGATACTTTTGTATAAAGTTAACTTGAAGTTAACACGTTAATTTTATTATAAAAAAAAATTTATTAAGTTAAAAGTTAATCTGAAAAAAAAGTAACGCATTTAGTAACTCAATTAAAGTTAACTTAACTTTTTGACTTAATTTTAACTCTTAACTCGTTAATGCCCAGCCTTGATGATATTACCTACCCATTCAGAGTGCTTATGACGATTACAAAAACAAATCTATATATATGATAAATATATATATATGAGCAATTATCTAGTAATATAAAAAGCTATCCGTGGACCATGACGTGAGAACACAAACTTACATTTACACGAAATGTGTCCTTCCGGTCATTGGAAATAGGTATTATATTATGCAGCACCAATTACTGTATAATATTCTACCGTGGCGGCCGACTATTCTGTAGACAACAGTTTAAACTCGATATAGGCTCTATACAGTTGGACCGTGTTCAAATTTCGAGAATATAGAAATAAAATATAATATGTACTTATAGATACGTAATAATTGTATATTAGGAACGTGCGCAATGTACATTTTTGCTCGACTTCTCTGCGGTAAATCGCGAGACACTCGTCCTTAACCTGGAAATATAAAAAAAAAAAACCGTTTCATGTTATATATATTTCCATGTTTATCACAAGTCACAATTCAGAATTAATGGGTTTCACTCGTAAATAATATATGATAACATTTTAAAAATAATGCGTCAGTATGTATATATTTATCTCTACCTTATAAAATGGTCATCACTCATCATTACTACCAATTTCCTATTAGTCGTATAATATTATAATAGTATATTTAAAAACATAGTTCGTTGTATACGATTGGTTGTTTGTGTATCCTTTTTTGCGTTTCTCAATTACCTATATTATAAATCTATAATATTTTTAAAAAATGTTGCCAAACACATCCGCACAACTATCATTTGACTGCATGACATAAAAGTTAATAAAAAACATACCATTTTCACGTGAAAATTGATTAGGACATTTGTCCAATATTAAATGTATATAGGTAAACTCATAAATCAGTATCTAAATAATAAGTAATGAAAATAATCCAAAGTATCCACGCTATACACGGAAAACTCGGCACATGGACAATATGTCTTACATATTATACAACACAAAATGAACCATAAAATGAACAGTTTCCCTAACAACGATTTGGTTGTCACAGTAACGACGAGTGTGACATCTAGCGTGACGATTCAAACATATTTTTAGGGTAACCCCCAGCGATAAGACATATCCAATATCTACGTCAACAATATATAAATCCTGTTCTTTTTACGAAATATTTTAATTTGTTTTGAAAAGATTCGTATACCAGTGGATGCATAATATAAGCCTAGATACTGGAAAAGTATAATTATTATGTATTAATAAACAATAATAATAGGTTAGTGCTTTTATACGATATGATTTATTTCCTTCTTGTAATATAACGTTAACACTAATAATATCATTCGGAAACAAAATATGGTATAAATGTATACTTATACTCCAAGTTAATGATATAAACAATTAATACGTATCATTATGCATATTTGGACATATAAATATTATTATTAAGTTGTTTTTAAGATGTTTTACATTTTTATTATGCTCCCATAAAAAAATAATATATAATAATTTCCAGACATGCTCCTCCAACTACGGTTCCTGTTGTAAGATGGGACAAACGGTGGGCGAAATTTTTTTTATTGTAATTCATCCTGTATCGTTTTATACACAATGCGACGCTTGTCCACCTTCCGGTTGCACTCACACACGTCATTATTATCACAGTACTGTACATACATATTATTATATGTGTCTTTATGTGGAATTGGTACCAGTAAAGAATAGTTATAATGATTTAATCTAAAAAGAAAAACGAACTCGAGTCTCGTTGGGTGGCAAAAAAAAAAAAAAATACTAATAAACGAAAGAAAATAAAAAATAAATTGCGTTCATTGTCTCTGAGAACATGTACTGGCCCAATACACAAAATGATGATAGTTCGTTATTAATAGATTGAGGTTAAGGTATCTCGAAGTGGACATATTTTTATCTATGCGTTTGTCTCGCAATATTTTGGCACAATTGTGATTTGCATAAAAATTTAAAATAAATACATTCGGTTGCTATAGTATATAATTTGTAAAACAACTATATTTTGAAAAACATCAAATATCGACGAATGACGATATTATATTATATCATTGGTCAATTAATCCGGTTTGTGATTCATTATAAAATTTGTACACCTATATTATCCTAGAGTGATTATTCAATCGATTGATACGTTAATTTTGTGATATGTGACCAGATTTTATTGGGCCTCAGGTTTTATAAAATAGATAAAAATAACTCATAAATCCTAATTATATATTGTATAATATAATATTATATGTCATTTAGATAAATAAATTCGTACAATAACAATGGTTTACAATATTGATAATTACGCATTATAATACTAACAACGATTATTATATACCTGTAGCATTCGTTGCCTGTAGACTGTATATAATGATATTATTGATATTTACTTAGTTGAAAATTAAAATTAAATTTTATTTTCAAAAAAAGATTCAAATATAAGTATATAATATTGTAAAATATAAACCTAATATAGTATGTTTTCTTTTATATCGTTGTGCTGAATTAAAGGACTTCATATAATAAGCATTGTTCAGAATTTGTATACTCATTCAAGTACCGAAATTGCCTATACGACACGCCTGCTAAAACCCTTGGGTATAATATACTTGTATTTTAGTTTTTGAGTGGAGCGAAAATGTATTGATTTTACGATGATGTTTATTTTTATTTTTCATTTTTCTGTGAGCAACGTTTTGAACAGAAGGAGTCGGAGTATGTGTTTTGAAGTTTGCATGTTAACGATAGCATATTGTTTCTAGGTAGTACTTTTCAAAGGTCATTTTTTGATTTTCCTATTGGTTTTCCAGCGTAAAGAAAAACTACCTTTTGTACGATGTATGCGGTATGAAGTATTAAAATAGAGGAAATAACAAATATAATTGTCATGGTAACCAATTTTTTTTAATTGGGTATAAGGTAAAAGGTGATTTTTAATAATTAAATTATTAAAAAATAATATTCGATCTCATTACACTGAAGCTTCGAGGCCCAAAGGGACAAAAAACCAACTTCTACTACCTATTTTCATTTTCAAAATTGATTCGTTTAATAATTATTTTACGAGAATATACTTAATCTTATAGTTGTTAATAATATTTTATAGCCATATTGGTGATTATTCATTGGTTCAATTACTTTGGCATAGGCATTTTTGCGTACAACCGCAACAAGTGACCTATTTCTGGTGGTATATTTATTATTAATAAGAAGCCGCTGACATTGTACTCACGAAATTTTCTCGTTATTCATTTTGGGCCCCATGTTCAACTAACAATCGACAGTTTCATTGAAAGAAAAAACTTCAAGATTTTCAATGTGCACTATTATTGTACTTGTACTGCAGTCGGCCTTCGATCATATTAATCGATTAATTCAGCTGGACGTGAACTCATAAATCATGACTGAAAGTGTTTATTAAAATGCATGCGACATTCTTTCTTCACTAATTTTTATGAGTAATTTGTTATTCTTCTCAAAAACATTTGCCAATTAATATAATTGATTTAAAAGTACTTGAATTTTTGTGTTTATAGTAAATACGTGTTAAGAAGAATACATTTATAAAAATACCGAGAAAATAAATTATGATAATATTTTAATAATAATAATATTCATTTAATACTAATAATATAATACCATAAATTAACATTTTAAAAATATTTTTAGAAAAAAATACAGTTTATACTTTATGCTTTTAAAATATGCAGTTTTGTTTGGAGGGGGGGGGAAGTTAATGAATATTATATCTTTAGAAAAATAACTAAAATTATTAAGCTATATAATCGTATAGAATTTAATGAAATAGTAGTAATAATATATTAATTAAAAAAGTAGTCATACAATAAATTTACAAATATCTTAAACATACCAAACAAAAAATAAATAATAGATAACAATACTATATAGTATCATAATATGATATATTAACATATATAGTATATATATATATATATATAGTGATATTATATAGTATTATACGGAATCGTTTTCTATACATATACTTATTAATTTTTCAGGATGTAGGTGCCTCATTATATAGTAATTTTAAAAATTTAAAACAAAACTGATTTTATAACAAATTATAAACTGTGTTTAAATGTACTTCGATAAAAACGATTAAGTAGGTAGACTATTACAATTACAATTATGATTACAGCAGACAATTTTTATGTTTAATCATTCTACGATATATTATGTAAGTTGATAAAATGAAAAATTCAAAAGTAATATTTTTAATAAAATAGTATAATATAATATGTATATTATATATTATTATACATTTATACATTATATAATTTTCTTGGTATAGCCTCTAAAAGTCAGGCGTATTTCTAATCCCCAAGGATTTCTCTACAATTCAATTTTTTATTATATTCATTATAAAGTACAATTTAAAATTATTTTAGGATTTTTTGTTAAAAAAAAACTATACTAAAATCATATAGGTATATTATATAAGTATACGGTACTGAATATAATATTTTATGAAATTGTTTTTTTAATTTTCAAGCCATAATTATGTCAAAAAACATTTGGGCATTTGTGACTTTACAATTAAAGAACTAAAAATTATAAACCATCTTCAGTTCACACTGAACATGACAACATAATTGTTGAAATACTACTATAACTGTAAATGCAGTCTTAAGTGTATGGTTTTCATGATTTTGGGTTTATTACAATTTATAGAATATTTATGTTACGCATATTTTAAGCATAGTAAATTCGTGTATATCTAACATTTGTAGTGGGAATAAACTAATAATAATATTTTAGTAATTTATGTACTTAAAAACATAAATTACTGACGTTTGTAACTCAATTGATTTAAATAATCTCATCAGTTGGAAAGCGTTTGTAAAGTGTATAATTAATACACACCAAGCAAATGAGTATAATTGATGAAAATGCTGGTTTTAAACTACCATATTATATAGGTTTACGAAGTATATAATTAGCTTATTCTACAGATACCTAGGTAATCTCATCAAAAACATAAATATCAGTTATAATATAGAAACCGTTATGAGTCGTATTTGTAATTAGTAGGTACCCTAGGAAATTAAAATAATAATATTTTCTGCGTGTGCGTCGTTGAGATAACTATGCCAACTGCATGGACCGCAAATCGTATGGGTGTACGATATGCGAATTTATCATGTTATTTGGTGATTCTTTAGAAATATCGGTATGTACCTACTTTTAACCTATGTGGCCAACAAGTTTCCAAAAACGTTTTGGAAAGGATTGAACGAGCGAAAAAATAATGAAGAGTTTTCTACAGGTTTTCATTTCATGTTACGTTACAGAACAAGCATGTTCATGATAATAGTATAGTGTAGCTTGAAGCGATCGTTCCGATCACGCCATATAATGTCACACTTCATTGTAATATCCACGGGCCACGCTATAACGTTACATTATGTTTCGGCAATAAACGTAACGTTTTTCCCCAGCCAAAAACCGGTCACTCGTATCAAGTGGTACAACAGATATCACACATAGAAAAAATTAAAACATACAATGTATCCATAGAGAGTATACCGAAATTAACATATAATAGAAATCTGCATAACATTATTATTATTATTATTATTATTATTATGTCTGTGTATAATATAGTGTGTATGAAAATCTGACGGCTTATGAGAAAAAAAAAAAAAAAAAAAAAAAAACGCTATGCCCTCTGCATTTTAAAAATCCCGTGTTGATTTTCACGGAGAAAACGCATGACGATGCTCCGGGTAATTTGTATATATATTTTTAATATAATATTATACTAATTGCTTTTTCAAGCTCATTTACATGTAGATGCAGTATCGCTACCATCTAATAATATTATCATATTGTTTTCGGATACAGTTTGTAACGCAGGATCATATGTGAATAAATTACTTTTTCCATCTAAAAATAAAACCCAGGACGATGTGAATTTTAGATTCTGGGCGGTGCGATTGGGTGTACAACTTATTACGTTTAGTTTTTCTTCGTTTTATTATCTAACATACGTATGTTTTGTATGTTATGAGTTGTGTTATTTTTCATATAGGTAACATACATTTCGGTTTGAAAATATAATCGAACAAGAACTATGATCGATTTACGTACCTGCAGGTACATCGTGCACCGACTCGGCCTATCGGAATTTTGTGCATCGATGTCCATTAAACAGCCTCTGAAAACATAAAAAAAACAATATATATGAAATATGTATTCGTTCGTAAGTCGCAACAATTGTCTCGCGGTAGAACATTTGTTCCACAGACTTTATAATAATAATAATAATAACGATAATAACGATAATATAGATAATATAGATGTAAAATATATACAGTACACATTATATGCTCGTACATAATAGTGTCTTAGTGAAATATTGAATAATTGAAGTATATTGCACATTTTACGAGGTATCCGGACGTAACGAAAATGACCTATAATTTAAACACTATCGTTAATAATATTATATTTTAAACTGCACATTCTGCATTTTTGGTTACCCAAGTCACGATAATACACATTCCAGTTCTTGATGCTGCTGCTACACCTATCACTTTTCCGATCATCATTCTCTTAAAATACACGATTTAGAGAAAAACATTTTTTTTTTTTTTAATACTACGATTATAAAGTGGTGAGAAAATATAATAAAACTGGTTTTGAATAATTATTCATTCAGATACCTACGCGTTTCGAGTACATTATGGGATTTTTGCAGGTCGGCATGTGAAATGCAATTATCGATGAAATCTAATGGTCTGTCACTATTATCAGTATTACACAGTTATATAAATAACGAATTGCATTATCGAAAGGGCTGGATGAAATATCATCCAGTGAGATTTTACGGAAATTTGAAAACATGTTACGTAATGATAATTAAAAAAAAATCGTCTGATAATATAAAGAGGTCGCAATAGTGTTGGACCACCATTCACTAGACAATAAATTTTAATATAACTTGTTTTTTTCTTTCTTTTTTTATATACAGATTTCAGTGTATTTCTTCGAGTTATTGACTCAGTAGCACACTGTTGCAGCCACAGTATATAATAAAAACTGATGAGACGAGTTTTAGCATACAAATGACAAGTTACTATCCAACAAATAACGACGTTTTAGTTTCTGTTTGGCCGTTTACGGGTTTAAAAGGTTTGACGGACATGTTTTTTTTAAATATCATATGGTTACTATATGAGCAATAGAACGTAGGAACAGACATTTTTATGATCGACAATAGATATAATCCCTTGTAAATTGTTGGTATATATTATACAGTTAAGAGTACCTATACATACAATTTACAATAATTATTTAAAAATTGAAGTATTTATTCTAACTATTAACAGAGTTTGAATCGGAAAAATATTAGTAAAATAACGCAGCTGAATATGAATGAATAAGAAATATTATGGAAAAAGGGTATATTTATTACTAAAAAAAAAATCTATAGTAATATATATACCTATATATTTAAGGAATATTTTATATCTTTAAATAAATGAAATCCTTGGAATCGTAGATTTTCGTTTAACATAATGCTATATTATCTGTAGCATTATAGAATATTAAGGTTTTTTGACTAGTTATTTGTGATGTTAATACATCTAAATTTTTAAGCTTTTCAAATTTAAAAAAAGTCTCAAATATTATAAACGATGCTTATAAAGAATTTATATATAGATTAATAGGTTAATTATGACAATATATTATGTGTTGTAAATGAGATATTTAAGTGAAAAAAGTTGTGGACCAATTCCTACATGTGTGTTCCTGTGTTGTGAGCCATTTGCATAAAAGTTCAGGAAACAGACGAAAAGGGCATTCGAGATAATTACAACGGTAATCTTTTTATGGATGAAAATATACTATTGTTATAGAAATACTAACAAACAGAATATATGTAATAATTTGATATTTGAATATTAGATACATATGCTTAAAGATTAATATTGATCAAGTATTACAAATAATAGACGGACGGATCGAATGAGCCGAACCAGAGTCAAGAATTAAAAATAGACGAACAGTCTATATATATTATGTCCAGACTGACACAATCGTCGAGCTCATCGATTGTCGTACCCATAGGCCATGGTAGTATGGAAAAATGTCTAATCGCATATCCCGGAGACACTATACGTATATTTACTGTATCATGCAGATATTTGCCATATCCTATATACCTACCCGTCGGTGTATGCGTTGGACACAACACCTGTTATCAGCTTTCGGTTTAGAAAAATGATAAAAGGTATACTATTGAAAATATTTTTCCAAAAATAATAAGTACCATATGTTTCCCACCGCACATTCACCGATTCGATTCACACAGTCGGTATCATATATATTTATCTCAGATACTGATACACACGCATGTACGTACGTATTCATAATATCGGTTATAGGTTTCTCTGAGTTTTTGCACACGCGATGGGTAGTAGATATATCAAATATATATATGTTTGTGTGTATTAAAATCGTATTTAACAATGCTTGGCACTAACGAGTTAAAAAGTTAACAGTTTTTAAAAATTAAGTTGATTTTAACTTTTAACTTAACTTTTTATATTTTAATTTTTGTTGGCTAACTTATTAACTTAACTTATTTTTGATTATGGTTACTTTTAAATGACTAGTTGCTTTTAATTAAAACTCAGTTAAGTTCGTTTTGAAATAATTGACACATTTTGATTTCATATTGTGTCTATTGTCAAAATGGTTGTATAGAAATGAAGTTGTATTTGTTGTTTATAATCATTATTACATTATAAGAATTATTTATTTAAAATATAAATACAACTAGAATACTTATATATTATATAATAATCTCCCAGCAATATAAATTGAGGAATATATTAGATTTCCTATCAGTAAACGTTATTTAGGTACCTAGGTATTAATTTGCAATGAGCAATTTCCATTCGTTAGAATTTTAAAGAAAATAGTAGATACCTACCTACTAATCAAACATTTTTATGAACCTATTTGTTGTTAATTTCAACAACAATTATTATAAATACATTATTGTATTTTCAATAATATTATATTAATGATTTTTAAGAATTTCAAAATACTCGGTTAAAAAGTAACAGTATTTCCAAAAAAAAAAAAAAATAATAAATACATAATTTTACCTCTATATCTCACATGTTATATTGACTCGTATAAAAAAAAAATCAACTTAACTTAAGCTAATGAGTTATTATTATTATTATTTTTTTTAAACTTTTAACTCAACTTAATCATCAAGAAAAAAACGAACTTTTAACATTAAACGTTTACTATTATTTTCTATTAACTCGACCGAGTTAAAAAAAAAATCATTAACTTGTCCATAGCATTGGTATTTAAGCGAATTTTATTATACTATATAATATATTGTATAGAAGAGTAGGTATATATATACAAGGCTGGTCATTAACGAGTTAAAAGTCATAATTAAGTTAATTTTAATTAAGTTACTTAACACGTTACTTTTTTTTCAGATTAACTTTTAACTTAATAAGTTACATTTTTATTAAAATGAACATGTTAACTTCATACAAAAGTAGATATCTTGGCAGTTGGGAGTTATTTTCTGATTTCTTATTTATTTCTTATATAAATGACGTGTTGTATCTTTATTTTTACATGTATACACTTTTTAAGGCAGAAGAAGTCCCCGCAGTAGTTTTTTTGGGCGTAAAGAGCGTACCTAACTATCCTTTTTTACTTTTTCACGATATATAGGTATATCGAATTTTATTTCCTAATTAAGAAATTTTAACTTTTAACTAAATTAAGTTACTTTTTTTCAAAATTAACTTTTAACTTTAAAAGTTAATCAAAATCTACGAGTAACTTTTATAACTTAACTTAAATTATATAATTTTCAATTAACTTAACTTAACGAGTTAAAAAAATATAGTTAACTTGCCCAGCCTTGTGTATATATATATAACTGCATCGGATTCGTTCGATTTCCAGGCACGAGAGAGAGAGAGAGAGATGGAGAGAGATAGAGAAAAAACGGTAAATCCCACGTTATAACGACAGCGGTCGCGATATTTGCCGCGACGGCGGTCGCTTAACGTTTTCTTATCCGTCCCTATATCTGCTTGTAGGTACATCTGTGCGCGAATCCCGCAATCATGTCGTGTCTAGTGGTTCTTATTATAATATGTGAGAGTATAATATAATATAATATAATATAATATATAATATAGTATAATACGTATATAATATACACGTATAAGGTGCCTCTATAGAATATATGTACATATTATACTCCGTTTTTACGTCTCATTAAAATCATTTACCCGCACACGGTGTGCGGAGTAGTCTAGAGGAGCGAATATTTAAAACCGATATGAGACTTTCTCCCCGTTCTCATTAGCATACAAATAAATCAAAAGGTGTTCGGAAACGGCCAGGACCGGCTGCAACAGTGGGACATTTGGCCCGCGGCGTCGGACCGAATGCACCAAGCCGCAATCTCTAAATGTGCGCGGACGTCGACGACGACGATGATGATGATGATAATGATACTAATAATGATACTAATAATGATAATAATAATGATAATATGGACGTGCGTACAGGTATATGACAAGATTATATAAATACGAGATGACGGTTGGGCATATTAATAAAACAAATCCGACAATATATATATATATACGCTCTCGTGTGACGATTGTCACGGTTTCGTGTAGTTTTCTAAAGCAACACACACGCTCGTATATATAATATAATACGACCTTATGCACACGACAATATTCTCTGTGAAAACGCGATAAACAAAATTATTAGGTAGGTACTGGTGCAAAAATATGTTTTCGTTCCTCGACGTTTTCGTCGTTAAATAACGTTTTATTATATAAAGTAAGTATAATATATATTTATATATAATAGTAAATACTGACGTCCTACTTATTTACTATATACCGCAATTATAGTGTACCTACTTAGACATATATACCTATAATATATACGTTATATGTCTTATATGGACAGACTATTTAGCATATTAGTGTCGTTAAAGTATCGAACACTGCGGTTTGTATGATGCACAACGCACGTTGTTTTAAAGTAAGTACACACGCATTTGATTAAGAAAATAAAACGTTTAATGTTATAATATTATACGCATAGACCAGGCTGTTACTATCACGGCCTGCGTCGGCTGCACGTGCTCAGAAAGACGATACTTTCCATAAAATGTTCAATAATTATTATTATCATTGCGCGGTATCGACTCTATTCAGTAATATTTTGATCTCGGAAATTCCGTTCGATTTCCGTGATTTTCGGCGTAGGTCCGTGTTTTTTTTATACCGTGCACATTAATTTAACATTATGTTCGTGAAATTTCACAATTTTAATTTCATTGTGGTCCTAGACATCTATAACGTCATTAGATAGACGCATTACCGACAATTGACTATTATTTTTCGGCATTCTAACTACCAAACAGGTATATAAAATATGTGTGGTGTGCGCATGTGCGTACATTATGTTATTCAATAATATAGGTAATGATTGGTGGTTAATGATTATTATTGTTATAAATGTTAAATAGTTTGTTCCACATTGACGCACTTATATAATACACAATACCGTATACATATTATACATATATATGTATGTACGTATAAATTTGATCGATACCGAAATTAGTGCGCGGCCTTCGAGGCGAAAAGAAATAAAATGATCGGCGTTAGCTGAATTTTTCGCCCAAGTCCTTGCGCCAATAATATTCGCAAATTTTTAATTGGACCTGTATTACGAAACTCAGGTGACCATTATTATACACACGCCCAACTAACCATGGGTACAACCGACGTTTCGATTTTGTTGCAATGATTGATGTTTTCTTAATTCGGCCGCCCATTAAGTGAATATTAGGAAAAACTTCCTCGCGGGCTCTCTGCGTATAGGTATATATAGTGCTACATTGCCATCATAATAATAATTATTGCGGTTATTTTGTTGGAAACGTGGCTAGATGTGCGGTGCACAAAAGAATTCTCAAGAGGGCCAAGGCTGTGACGCAAGGTTGTATCGTAGCAGGACTTTTTTTTTTTTTTTTTTTTTTTAGGCCAGATACATAAACATAATAACCGTTCTTGACGTTTTCGCGCATATTAAAAAAATAATGCTTTTGACAATGCTCGGCGTTAGGCATTATTTTTTGAACGTAAAATCCTCAAGTCGTTCAGAATGATCCGTGCAGTGAATTGCGTCCGTTTTCTCTGGAGTCGTCATCATCCGCAGGGTATAATCCTACATTAATCCTACGACATTACGCGCGTAAATATTCTAGTATAATACACGAGACGGTTTTTTTGCGGTCATATTATATTATACTACGTTATATCCGCGGCTACGAATTTGTAATTTTTGCATTCTGAAACACAAACCACACGTACCTACGCGTTATATTGTCTTAGTCTTATATCTGGGTGGTTATATATTCTCTAGTGCCGAGGCCATTAAGTACACGAATTTTTCCCAGATGTAATGCCGCATGACTAATGCGCGTATGCGCCCAGGCATTGGAACAGCATATGCGGACAATGATCAATCGTGACCAGAAAACCCATTGCCAACACAAAAAACTACACACATACATATATTTATCAAGTCTATATTATTATATGTTCGTGTAAGTGCGTGCTTTTGTGTCTGTGTGTGTGTATATATATATATATATATATATATATACGCATATCTGCCCGTTGAACTATATAATATATAAATGCGTAGACGATTGTATAATATAAGAGACACGCGAAATTTTTTTATCAAACGTGTGTCTATTATTATAATATATTACATTATGTGTGATTCGATTTTCATTCATGTCTGTTTATATTATATTATATTATATCCTCGACCGCGGATCCACGACGTACACCTGTAGCAGTCACCACTACAATATAAATATTATATAATATACTCGGTACAGGTACACGTTAAACCTTGGTACCGGTATATGGTCACGATCGCTTTAAGGGATTTCGTAAATGGTAGATCGCTGAATTTTTACGGAATATTATGCGGACTATTCGAAGAAAAAAATTTTGTTCAAGTATGTGGTGGTGATGGTGGTGGTGGTGGTGGTGGTGGTGATATCTAGAAGCATGCCGTATATCATTGTACATATATATAGGAAATAATGTATAATTTTCTAAGGTCCGGGTTTTGGGACACCCGCAACATCGAAAACCGTCGAAATTCGTCGGTGTAATTACAGTATAATATATATACTGCACGTGAGCCATAATTATATAAAATCTATCTTGGATTTACGTGTCCGCAGTCATAAATGCACTGGCTGTATAATGCGGAATGCCATTTTCGTTATACACTATATTGCATACCTAGCTGTAGCGGCGGCAGTATATTATGCAAAATAATATATTCACAATAGCTAATGTTGCATTTGATAGTGGTTAAAAAAAAAACAACTACCTACCATAATAATATATATTACGAGAGTAAGATTAAAGATTTGAGATCAAAATACGAATATCTATATAGTACACATCATACATATCTATATATACCTATATATATTATTTGTCTATACTTAACTATATACACGATAAACGACCGGTAAAAATCCAGAGAGGAATTACACGCCAAACATGTTATTGTGGTTAAAAAAGTACATGAAAATTAAAAATGTATATCGGAATTTTATTTACATGTGGCGGGTACTTATATATTATGGCTTGCATTAAACAGTGCATGTAGAACAAAGTCTCATATTAGCATCGTTGTTGTATGTATAAGCAACTCGTATGAATATTTATTAACGTTAAATCGTTCGTGACCTAAAACGGGAATCGTTGGCCGTCGCACGTGCAATGTGTATACCTAACCGCCGGTATAATATGTCTATGAAAATTGTGATTTTCTCGCACCCCATGTCGGTCGGTCGGTCGGTCAGTGTAATATTGCTTTAGGATGACAACAGTGACAGCAACTATCATTGAAAATTGTATATAAATTAATAATAATTCTGATTATTAAAAAATGACATACACATAAGGCACATGATGTATAAAGTCTTGATCATATCGCGTCAATTCGTGTTATTCGTGTAATAAATAGCAAACGGATATATGACCGTAGAGCCACACATTTGAAAGAAACACACGGAGAACATTCAACAAACCGTATCGAGATTTCCAAAAGAATACAACTTTCATCTTTTACTCGTTTAATTAATCCAATACACGCGTGTCGTGCAGATATAGAAATCCACGAAAATACGATTCGAGTGACTTGCTATTAGCTGCACATGAACTCATCGCATCGTCGGGATCGCCATAATCGAATAATATAATGATGAGACCCCTACAGCAGCTGTAATCATTTATCATAAGTATGATCGGTAATCAGTCGAAATATCGAAATATCTCGTCTATAAAAAATATTAATATTAAGGACTTCTCACGCAGAAAATATTAGATGAAATATTGGATAAATCATCTCGTAGTTCCAGTATAACTTCTGATATATTCAACTATTCATACTGTTTAAAGATTTATAGAAAGGAGGGAAGTTCTTGGAGTATTTGGTAGAAATAAATTTTAAAACATCGTGTTAAAAAATATGACAGTCTGTTAAATTTTGGAAACGTTATCATTTGTTGGATATGTTGATATCAGTAAAAACACATTAAAATATCAATATTTTATTTTCAACAAATAATTTAATAACTTCTCTACTTGCAATCTACAGGTCTTTAATTTTTATTTTTTATTTTAATTTATTAGTTTAGATTATAAACAGTTAATATTGGAAATACGAAAATACATTTTTTTTAAATTTCGTCATCATGTAACAATATAAAACATTAATATTTTATAAATTATTTTTAAAATATATATTTAAATATTTTAAAATTATTATTAAGTTTTATTTTTATTTAAAATTTCATTCTACCCCTTTGAAAATCGAAAATTAATTTAACAAAAATATTTTTTCCTATCAAAAAAATAAATTATACGTATACCAATTACAATTATAAGAAGTTTAAAGTAAATTAAAAACAAAATATATTAAAATTGTAACATCAACTATATCAAGGTTCGGCAAGTAATTTCTAGTGGACTCCAGATAATTATAATTTTAAAAATACTTATATTAAGGTCCAAAGAAAAAATTTGTCACTAACAACAAATTTTATTTTTGATGCTTAAAATTAATATTTATTATACAATATTGAATATAAATACATTAATTTTAATTATAATGTATTACAATTCAGATCTTATGCAAGTTAAAAAAAAAAAAAATTGTTATTCGCAAAGAACAATTTAGTAATCCGAAGAGTATCTTGAAGGTGGGATCAGTTAACCTGGATCAAAAGGGGTTTTTGTAGAATAAGGTTACATAATATGTAGGATCTAGATATATATTAGGTATTACATAAGTATATGATAACACATGAATCCAAACATGCAGGTTGATGGCATTTTTTTTACTATTTGAATACTATTGTCCAAATTATGCACAACCCAGTTTTCCTATCTCTGCAAAACATTGTAATTTCGTTACCAATTCCTTTTGATAAAAGAACACAAAAATATCGTAATATTTCAGATTTATTACTTCTATACTAAAAGTAATAATTAAAGATTTTAAGACAGGAAATTTTAAAACAACAAAGTTAATCATACTAACTATATTATGTAAAAAGTCTTCAAAGTATGTTCTAATATTGTTTATTATAACGGTATCATATAAATTTATAATTACCTCACTTGCCACTAAGAGGGTACTAAAATAGTATTAATGTATATTGACGTTTTGGAGTAAAAAATTTGCTTGATAGCAAATTGATTCTAGTTGGTACTAAATAAAAACTAACTACTTTTTACAATAGAAATATTTTATAAATGTATTGAAAATAACAAAATAGCAAATAATACCGGCCTGCGCGTAACGTACGAGGTTTTGCCGGGTCACGACGTTCTTAACGTGCGCGGAGTATACAGTTATAATACAGCTTAATATATTCTAACAATAATTACTATTATTGAGTTTACACTAAACTGTTTCAATGTAAAATATTTTAGATTTTAATTAGTAACGAGAAATCTATTGGTATTAGAGTTTTATTATTTTATTTCTGTGGAAACAACTTTTTGGCTAGAAAGAGTCGAGTAAGAATTTTGCTAAGTTTTTTGATAGGAAATTCATTACCATACTCTCCAGTCTGATGTTCCTAGTAGTTTTCTTAAGCGCGAAGCAAAACTATCTATTATAACGGAAAGTACTTATTAAATTGGAAAATATACAAATAAAATTGTCAAATGTTTGTATTGGTATATATTACCATAGATTAAGTATACTTAATCTGTGATATTATTAAAATAATATATTTATAGTCACTTCATAAAATTTAATTTGTATTTTTTATAGTTATAGTTATCATATTATATACTGGTATATTCAATGGAATCGATGTCATTTGAAATACCTATGAAAAATTGCATAATATAATTTATCATAATAAGACACAACAAAGGGGGTGCTAGATAGGGGGATTATTCTACCTAAAAAATTAATTTGATAATTTTACCTTAAAAATTGATTTAGTTAAAACAATTATTTTTCGAAAAATTTAAATGAACTTGAAAATGTTTGATTCAATTGTTGATTTTAACAATATATAAAGGAAAAGTTTATCATTACTCAATCATTTTTTGAAATTGAAAAATCATAAAAATTAAATTTTTTCAAACGAATAATTTAAAACAATTTAATTTGAAAAAATAAAAATGCTAATGTATAGCTAAATTTATCCTTTATATTTTTTAAAAATTTGGAAATTTTACCATAAATACGGCTTGAAAATAAGTTTGTCTCGCGCAAGACAATTAGGAATTTGTGTATTATGGCCGAATTATGGTTGATGTAGCATCCTCTTAAATGCGTTTTCGCGACTGTGTTGATATATATATATAAATAAGAGTCTTAGCATTTATCAAATTTTGAAATAGCATATTATGCAATTAAAGTTCTGACAAATTTCTAGCAGTATTTTAATTACCTCCTCAATGTTCTATCGCACGAATTTAAAAAAATACATATTAAAACTTTTTTTAGAACAATTTAAAATATAAAATGCTAAAAAAATTTTTTTTTAAAAATCTATAAGATTTGAGGATGTAATGAAAACACTAAAAATAATTTTAGAAACTTAATCGGGTAATATAAAACTTCAGAAAATGTTGAGTCTTTTTTTACAGAATTTATATTATACCTATAGCCATACAAAACAGAAAACAATGTATTTACATTAACATGTAATTGCCCAGTTTGAGAGGAGTTAAGATGTGAAATGTAATTTTATTAATAATAAAAATCGAAAGAAATTTTTCTCCCTTAAAGATAAAATTTAGAAAATTAATCCTTTCTATATGTTCTCAATTAATAAATCAAAAAATACAAATACAAAATAAAAAGAACCACATGTAAATCGAGTTGGTAGTTTTGGAGATTATTCGGGAGTTCCAGATAAACATAATATGGGACATTCTTTTATGTACTTATATAATATAATATAATCATGATAACGGTGACAATTTTGTTAGGTAATTATTTTTAATTTGTTACAATATATATTAGTAGATTTCTTTTATGCTTAAGAAAATTACAGGAAAAAATACCTCTAAAGTAGGAGGTACCTACCATCTAGAACAAATAATCTACCAAAAAAGGTTTTTACTCAATAATATAAATAATTATTCGACTTATTCTATAAAAAAAAGTGTATACATTTAAACAATTGTATATACATATATTATAATAATATATTATAAAAAGAAGTATATTTTATTAGGAAAATTAATATAGCTTTATGAAATAACAAGAAATATCTTAAGAGCACGTAGTACGAATGTTTTTAAGGGGTTCTGTATAGGCAATTTTAAAAACATTTTTAGAAAAATGGAAATCCAATAATTTAAAAATATTATAATATAATATAATTTTTATATATATGTAATCACGATATTTGTTTAAAAAAACCATGTTTACTTATTTTTCTTTTTATTTTATTTTATCAACTTGAGAATACGGTAGAAAGATGAAATAGAATATAAATAATTAAAAAGAAAAAATTATCTAGTAACCTACATGGCTGATTTTTGATATGTGCAAATATTACACGAATATGAGTTGTTACAAAATCAAGTTTTTTGATTTTTTTAAATAATTATAGAATTTAAAAAAAAATCAATGTATCGAAATAAAGCTCCGTACTAGGGCACCTAGATAATGTTATTAGGTATAATTTTTTTCGTATTTCTAACATGTTTGTACGTTGATACAAATGAAAAATGCGAATGCAAGTTTTTTATTAAAAATTTGTAAGCTCTTTAGCTTTTAAATTACATTATTCAAATGACCATCATCATTTTCGGTACAATGCGGGATTTGAGCTGTATTTTTCGAGGAAAACGTTGATACGAAAGGCCTGTAATATATAAACGTTGTGTTGAACCTATAATTTAGGCCTGATATTTTTAAATACTGTACCTAATTAACAAGCAATGAGTTTTTAAGGGGATGTGTTACCAACATTTGATGTCTCCATCCATCCAACTGATGATATATGAAATGTACGTTCAGAATTTCTATCACAACTTTGTCATTTTTAATATTAAAGTCAATTGACTAATTACTAAATTATTTATTTATTTATTTATTGGGATTCAAAATTAGTTATATTTCTTTATAAAATGAGAACTTCGAAAAAAAAAGATAACGTTCAGGTGTTACAGTCACATTATTTACCTCGAAAAAAAAACCACCTAAAAATTACGATATTGAAAATGGCGATGATTTTTTAAAACGTATTGTATTTCTTATTTTTTTTTTTTTTTATAAAACTACATTCATTTTCTAATAAAATATACGTTTATATAATATTTCTCCAATACTTCCTTTATAAACTGCTGGGATCAAAAGTGGTGAGAACCTATTGCCGCACCCTATATAAATTATTTATTTCCATAAAAGCAATTATATAACGTAACTATTACTGTCAAAAAAAAAAATAATAAATAAAAATTAAAAATGGGACACATGTCATGATTGATAGATATAGTTTTCTAGTAGAATTTTTCTAATTTTATGTTTAAAAATTATACTAAGCCAGTATCTACTAGAACTATAGATATATATCTTATATAATACGTTTTATTAGAAATACACATAATTTACATTTTTTTTTTTTATTCCATAAATCTTTGAACTTGAATTATTTATTTATTTGTAATTTATAACGAAAGTAAATTCTAAAAGAGTTGATAAACTCTCCCAACAAATTTTAAAACATCTAGGAACTAATTCGTAAATATGCCGGATCCTATTAACAATCCGGAAACCAGTTTGTTATGTATGAGGAATGAACTACCCGGTACTAATTCATAGGCGGCCAAAAAAAAACAAAAATCAATTCCTCCGATAATATAATACATAACAAACGGGGGGAGGGGGAGGATAAAAAAACCGTATAGTTAATCGTTATAGTATAGACATTGGGTGTACGCGAAGTCGTGACACAGAGTGCTCTTATAATTACATATCTTATAACGTAATCGTTCAGATTATGATATATTAGTATCCAACAATGATTAAAACAGCAGGAGGTCTGATTAGTCACCAATATAGTATAAGTATATAAAAAAAAGTACTTGTATAAATGATACTTGAACTTCCTTTTTTGTATATTAAAAAAAAAAAACAACAATGCAATACTGATGATTATTGGAAGATAAGATATAATGTAATATAATAAACAACAAAAGGTAATATTAAAATTTCAAATTAAATTCAAAGATAAATATTAAAATTGTTTTGCTATTGATTTCTAATATTATAAGTTTGACAATTTTTTTAAGTTTGCATAGAGATAATTTGACCTTATACACGTATAGCAGTCGAAAAATTATAATTATTTATCAATCATTAAATAATTAAAAAACCATTATTCGAATAAAAAATTAACATTTTTTTCTTTCGTGTCGTCGCAGCTACACACAATATATATATACCCATAAATACTCGTATACCTTCTACATATAGCATTTTAATATTATGATTTAAACCTAAAAATTACAATACCAGTTGTATTAATACATATTTTTATATAAATTACATTTTATGGATTCAATCAGGCAAATAGAAATAAGTTTTAAAAGTTGTTTTGTATAACACAATAATAACATTAAATAAAAAAATCTTATAGTATTCGTATTTAATATTTATAATATATATAACTACTAAAATGATCAATAAATGTGTAATTTGGTTTAAACATTTTAGGACTTCAGTAATTAATATATATATATATATTTTTTTTTAATAGGCCAAAATACTATTCTGATATTATATAATACTTGTACTATATTATCATAATCGGTATATAAAATACACATAATATATTAATATGTGTATTACACACAATAAATAAGAATAGGTAATAGGTATAATATGTTATTATTAGATATATAGATGTATAGGATTAAATTTTATTTTGTCAATTAACATACATAGTTTCCATACTATTTATTATTTGTTAATAATATATTATAAACATTAAAATAATTTGTAGGGAGAACGTTACCTTTAATATTTTTTTACTGAATTTTGTATTTTATGATTTACATCAAATGGTTTTATTAGATAATAAATGGTTACATTAAAAATATAAAATTTAACTTATAAAAATTAAAATTGTATTCATCTTCTTTATCTAGGACCTCTTTATTAGAAAACTTTTTTTTATTAGGAATAACCATTATTTTTATGATTGGACTAGTTTTTTTTTTTCGTGTTTTTTGTTAAGACACAAGTTCAACAATATAAAGTGTTTATTATACGTTGATCTAAATTCAATTAAAATAACCATTGAACTCCGTATTATAGAGTCGGGTGAATGTCAAAAAGAAGTAATTGTTATACCTACCTGTATAATGTTATAATTCATTAATAAGTAACAACTTTATACGATATAAAAATAATCGTTTGCATATTTTTAGAATATTATTTACTAGGGAAACACGTAAATTTCATTATAATATGTGCGCATTACTTTTATATTTTGTGTGTTTGCAAATAACGTCATATTTTGGGTTTGAAATGGTAGCAAACTGCATAATATATATAATATATAAATAATTTTGTAACAAAACTGGACTATATGCTAAGAAGACTATATGGTATTTTCGAAAATAATGTAATTATAACAGGTTTTACTGGTGTGTTTAGGAATAATGATAACTACGGTTTTTGACGAAAAATACACACACAGATATAAATCAAGTCAATCGTCACCATCTTTAGGTGCAGTCGATGACAGATATACCTATATATGTGTAGGTACCGTTTTTGGACATATTCCTACTTACTCATATAACTACACTATGATAGGAACCCATTGACGTGCCAGAATTTTTATTTAAAAATCAATATTTTGGTGAAAAAAAAAAATTTTAGCGTGTCAAATGTTGACCGCTTACCAGCAATGTGTGTACGATGGCTGACGGTCACGTTGATTGAACGTTTTTACGCCTGACGATTTGTTCCACATGACTCGGTAAGCTGAAAAAAAAAAAATTTATTGTAATATATATCTACTTTTATTATTACCTATTACTTAAAACTAGTTATTGATGTATATTATATATATATATATCATATGGGTAATATATATTATATCTAGTTATTATAATGTGCAGGATTTCATCATCAGTATTTATATCTATATGATTGTAAAAGTCTAGAATAATAATATAAGTCGATGTATACAAGCAGAAACCACGTTATGATAATGCATAAGTTATAACTAGGGCTCGGAACTTAATGCACTTAAAAAGTACTAAATATGCATGCATTTATGCACTTAAAAAAATACAAATATGCTCTAAAAATATGTATTTTTTTTTTTACATACATATTTATATAAATACAAATATTTTATAAAACTACAAATATGTAGTTCTGAGTAAATATTCTTAGGATAGTTTAATGTATTTTATTAAATTTATAAATATATTGAAATTACA